>CM060881.1:164365000-164442500 GCA_030762935.1 Hymenopus coronatus
GTGGTGGTAGTAGTACTAGTAGTGGTGGTAGTAGTAGTAGTAGAGTAGTAGTAGTGGTGGTAGTAGTACTAGTAGTGGTGGTAGTAGTCAAAGTAGTGGTGGTAGTAGTACTTGTAGTGGTGGTAGTAGTACTAGTGGTGGTGGTAGTAGTACTAGTAGTGGTGATAGTAGTAGTCATAGTAGTGGTGGTAGTAGTAGTGGTGGTAGTAGTAGTCATAGTAGTGGTGGCAGTCGTAGTGGTGGTAGTAGTACTAGTAGTGGTGGTAGTAGTACTAGTGGTGGTGGTAGTAGTACTAGTAGTGGTGGTGGTAGTAGTACTAGTAGTGGTGGGTAGTAGTACTAGTGGTGGTGGTAGTAGTACTAGTAGTGGTGGTAGTAGTACTAGTAGTGGTGGTAGTAGTACTAGTAGTGGTGGTGGTAGTAGTAGTAGTGGTGGCGTAGTACTAGTAGTGGTGGTAGTAGTAGTAGAGTAGTAGTAGTGGTGGTAGTAGTACTAGTAGTGGTGGTAGTAGTAGTGGTGGCAGTAGTAGTGGTGGTAGTAGTAATATTAGTAGTACTAGTGGTGGTGGCAGTAGTACTAGTAGTGGTGGTGGTAGTGTAGTTATAGTGGTGGTAGTAGTACTAGTAGGGGTGGTAGTAGTACTAGTGTTGGTGGTAGTAGTACTAGTGGTGGTGGTAGTAGTACTAGTGGTGGTGGTAGTAGTACTAGTAGTGGTGGTAGTAGTAGTAGTAGAGTAGTAGTAGTGGTGGTAGTAGTAGTAGTGGTGGTAGTAGTATTAGTAGTGGAGGTAGTAGTACTAGTAGTGGTGGTAGTGGTACTAGTGGTGGTAGTAGTAGTAGAGTTGTAGTAGTGGTGGTAGTAGTAGTAGTGGTGGTGGTAGTAGTACTAGTGGTGGTGGTAGTAGTAGTGGTGGTGGTAGTAGTAGTAGTAGTAGTAGAGTAGTAGTAGTGGTGGTAGTAGTAGTGGTGGTAGTAGTACTAGTAGTGGAGGTAGTAGTACTAGTAGTGGTGGTAGTAGTACTAGTAGTGGTGGTAGTAGTACTAGTGGTGGTGGTGGTAGTAGTACTAGTGGTGGTGGTAGTAGTACTAGTAGTGGTGGTAGTAGTACTAGTAGTGGTGGTAGTAGTACTAGTAGTGGTGATAGTAGTAGTAGAGTAGTGGTAGTGGTGGTAGTAGTAATAGTAGTGGTGGTAGTAGTACTAGTAGTGGTGGTAGTAGTACTAGTAATGGTGGTAATAGTACTAGTAGTGGTGGTAGTAGTACTAGTAGTGGTGGTAGTAGTAGTAGAGTAGTGGTAGTGGTGGTAGTAGTACTAGTAGTGGTGGTAGTAGTAGTGGTGGTAGTTGTAGTAATAGTAGTAGTACTAGTAGTGGTGGTAGTAGTACTAGTAGTGGTGGTAGTAGTACTAGTGGTGGTGGTAGTAGTACTAGTGGTGGTGGCAGTAGTACTAGTAGTGGTGGTGGTAGTGTACTAGTAGTGGTGGTAGTATTACTAGTAGTGGTGGTTATATTACTAGTGGTGGTGGTAGTAGTAATAGTAGTGGTGGTAGTAGTACTAGTGGTGGTGGTAGTAGTACTAATAGTGGTGGTAGTAGTACTAGTGGTGGTGGTAGTAGTACTAGTAGTGGTGGTAGTAGTACTAGTGGTGGTGGTAATAGTGGTGGTAGTAGTACTAGTAGTGGTGGTATTAGTACTAGTGGTGGTGGTAGTAGTGGTGGTAGTAGTACTAGTAGTGGTGGTGGTAGTACTAGTGGTGTAGGTAGTAGTGGTGGTAGTAGTACTAGTGGTGGTGGTAGTAGTGGTGATAGTAGTGGTGGTGGTAGTAGTGGTGGTAGTAGTACTAGTAGTGGTGGTATTAGTACTAGTGGTGGTGGTATTAGTGGTGGTATTAGTACTAGTGGTTGTGGTAGTAGTTGTGGTAGTAGTACTAGTGGTGTTGGTAGTAGTCATAGTAGTTGTGGTGGTTGTAGTAGTAGTAGTGGTGGTAGTAGTACTAGTAATGGTGGTAGTAGTGGTGGTAGTAGTGGTGGTAGTAGTACTAGTAATGGTGGTAGTAGTGGTGGTAGTAGTAGTATTAGTAATGGTGGTAGTAGTGGTGGTAGTAGTACTAGTAATGGTGGTAGTAGTGGTGGTAGTAGTACTAGTAATGGTGGTAGTAGTGGTGGTAGTAGTACTAGTAATGGTGGTAGTAGTGGTGGTAGTAGTACTAGTAATGGTGGTAGTAGTGGTGGTAGTAGTACTAGTAATGGTGGTAGTAGTGGTGGTAGTAGTACTAGCAATGGTGGTAGTAGTGGTGGTAGTAGTACTAGTGGTGGTAGTAATAGTTGTAGTAGTGGTGCAGTAGTGGTGGTAATAGTGGTAATTGTTGTAGTTGTGGTAGTAATGATGGCGGTAATAGTAGTATTAGTGGTAGTAATAGAATTTGTAGTAGTACTATTTGTTGTTGTTGTTGTTTGACTTTCATAGTGCAAGTACTGACAACATGTTTACTTAGCAATTATAACATTCTATAATATATAGTAGGCTGCGGCAAAATTAACTCCTTTGGTAAAAGTTATTATAACGTTATTCTCTGCCAAACTTATTCTGCTTCTGCCCAATCCTTTTCCGGATCATTCAAATAAGCTATTACAGTAGAGTCTCGGTACTTCGAGTTGGTCTTAGGAAAATTGAAAGTCACATAGAACTAGAATAAAATACCATTTTTATGCCCTGTCAGCATGTGAAATTTTCCATGTCAGGTAAATATCTTTAATATATGATATTTTAATCAAAATCGTTAAAGCCAGTTTAAAGAAAATCAAAAATTTCGAAATTTTTTCTATGTAAAGGATAGTTTGGAGTGGGGGGGATTTTTTGGAAAATCTTCGTGTCGCATCCTTGGACAATACCAAACTTAAATACCAACACAGACACACACAGACACACACACACACACACACACACACACAAGGACATTTTTCTAAAAACTCTTTTTTTTTTTGATTCAAGGGGTCTCAAAACACATATTTCCGGTGAAATCTCGGTATCGAATTTTTGGGTGCAATACAATACCTTCTCTATACACTATGTACATAGTTCGTATAGAGAAAGTAAAAATGACCCATGCAGCGGTTGAAAGGGATGTGTGGTATTGCTATTTTGTTATTTGCTTCACAGAATCGGAGAGCTCGTAAACTGTTATGTGATATATGACTATCTAAGAACTTAAATGCTGTGTCCAGGAACAATCGAATTGATTGTTAAAGTGTTTATGCCACTACAGAATTTCCTTTTCATTAATCCATCTAGAGTCCGACATCTAATTGTCCGACCCATTAATTGCATTCTAATGGCATCTTCTGTCCATTGAGAGATGTTTTGCGTTTCCATTTCCCCATCTATAATATAAACGAAAATAGAGAAAAAATGAAGAATAGACTTCAAAAATATTGAGCCCTTTCACCCGCAATAATGTGACTCTATTCGTCTGAAACGCATGATATTATTGTTACTGTGTTGGCATACATGTACAACAAAGATATGGTGAGAACACCGGCATAACCTCGGACAGAAAGGATTAGTTTAACAGACAACTAATGCTCAATAAATAATTAATAAAACTACTCGAACAAATTCGATAGAACTTCTATACTGTTTTAAAAAGGGAAAACAATACGAAACCACCTCAAACAGCACATATTTACAAAGGTAAACTACACAGTAATTAAACACGGCTCACAGTGAGTTCTTATTCCAATCTGTGAACGAAGGTGTCATTGTTGCTGCTAGATGGTAATAATTACTTCACTGCTTCTTGTATGGTAGCGAGGACGAAATATAAAAAAAAAAAAATTGACCCTATTCACATTCTGACCCAATTCCCCCGACCTTACCCTACAAGGCCTCCTCTTAGTATACATACATATAATTTTCATCGCAGGAAATAAGAGTGATAACAATAGAGTGTTATGAAAATATTATACCGCTGATTATGTGTCGCCTATTAAAAGCTATGAATAGTTTTTTTTTACATAAATGTAAAAACTATGGTGTTGTTTTGCCATTAGTAACGAGGCCATAGGCTGAATATAGCAATTTTGTGAGAAAATAACATTTTTAATCAGTCATGAAATTTGTAAAATAGCAATAAAATACTCATTCCAGTTCCATCTGCTACAAACAAAGGGTCATTATCGCTACACATCAAACTGAGAAGTTTATAGTGAAGGTAGATAGGAAATAAAAATACGCATGTCTTGGTCTTCTCTCCCAAATGCCCAAGTTTGAGAAGAAAAAATATTTACAAATTAGAGTGATCCACTATGTAATTCCTTACACATATCAATGTATAAAAAGCATTAAAGAAAATACCTATATAACTGCGAACTTGTTATATCTTTAGATTTTTTCTCCTTTTTTCCTTCTTTCTTTATTTCTTTCTTTCTTTATTTTTTTTCTTTCATTCTTAGGTTGTTCGTTTCTTTCTTTCTTTGAGAACCCATCTCTGGGGAAAAAGATTAAAGCAAATTCCGACACGATATCTTAGTGTACTTTATCTTTAGACGCGTGCTGCGCGCCGAATCTTGTCTCAGTGCGGAAAACGTTCGTTTTCAAAGTCTGGTATAGTGAAAGACATCGCTTCAGCTTAATACCTTTTTGGAGGGGTAGTTAACGTCCTTTAACCTGGTAGCCCATATCGGACGGGGCATGAAATCCATTAAATGATTCTCAAATGAGCCAGGGTCAATGGAGCTCTAAGTTACTCGATATTCATCTTCTCATGATAAGAGTCAAGTAGCTTAAAGTTAGTTAAAGTTACTCCAAATAAATATTATGCTGATAAGGATTCATGGAACTTAGGTTTTTCCATATTCATCCTCTCATGATAAGGGTCCTCAGAGCTTAAAGTTACTCCGCATTCATCTTTTCATGATAAGGGTCCATGGAGCTTAAAGTTACTCCACATTCGTCTTCTCATGATAAGGGTCCTCAGAGCTTAAAGTTACTCACATTCATCTTCTTATGATAAGGGTCCATGGAGCATAAACTTACTCCACATTAATCTTCTCATATTAAGGGTCCAAAGAGTTTAAGTCACTCGATGTCCATCTTCTCATGAAAAGGATCCATACAGCTTAAAACTGATCCACATTCATCTTCTCATGATTAGGGTCCATAGAGCTTAAAGATACTCCACATTCATTTTCTCATGATAAGGATCCATACAGCTTAAAGCTGCTCCACATTCATCTTCTCATGAAAAGGGTCCATAGAGCTTAAAGATACTCCACATTCATCTTCTCGATGTCCATCTTCTCATCATAAGGATCCATAGAGCTTAAAGTTACTCGATGTCCATCTTCTCATCATAAGGATCCATAGAGCTTAAAGTTACTCGATGTCCATCTTCTCATCATAAGGACCCATAGAGCTTAAAGTTACTCGATGTCCATCTTCTCATGATAACGATCCATAGAGCTTAAACTTACTCGATGTCCATCTTCACATGATAAGGATCCATAGAGCTTAAAGTTACTCGATGTGCATCTTCTCATAATAAGGATCCATAGAGCTTAAAGTTACTCCACATTCACTTCTCATGATAAGGATCCATAGAGCTTAAAGTTACTCGTTGTCCATCTTCTTGATAAGGATCCATAGAGCTTAAAGTTACACGACATTCATCTTCTCATGATAAGGGTCCATTGAGCCGAGGGTTACATGACAATCTTATTCTCAGGAGAAGTGTCCACAGAGGTTACACGACATTCATCTTCTCAAGATAAGGGAAGACGCGGAAACATGCTTATCCGGGCTACTCACCCTCACTCAAACCGAGATTCGAACTCGGGACCTCTTGAATGTATATAGACATATTAACCGTACACTAGAGAGCTGGACAGATCGGGTTGTATGGGACAAATAGGGGTTGTATGGGACAAAGGGCCAAGACACGGTATTGAGGTTTTCGTTATATGTTCACTATAAAAAGCGCAACTCAATTTAGACATTAATGAGAAAATGACCCTTTGTGAGGGAAATGACCCTATTGCTAAATTAACAGACCTGTGCGGTGGAAATGTAAATTAATGATGTTTCGTTGATTCACTACCCATGGCTAGCTTATACCAGTACCAGTCAATAAAGCTATTACAGCGGGTGGAGAACTACCCCATATTTGATATCCCTTGGTGCGTTAAAAGAGCTGCAAAACCCAACTGGACTATTTCAATTCGCCAATTGGTTATTCGTGCTATTTTCTGGATTTTTGGGGCAGGAGGGGGGAAAGGGAACGATTCCATTAGTACTCTCTCACAGCTTCCAGTATTTTGTTTGCATCTTGGAATTCAGTTTCAATTACAATTCATAGTTGCGCTATCGTTATTGATTACGTAGGTCATAGACGATAAAAGAATAACGGTAAAGTACAAGATTGCAACCCAAGTAACTGATTAACTCGACAACGCTTTGCGATAAATTGAAACATTGCGATTTGAATTCCTGTGAACAAACGTTGTGACCCCATGAGAAATTAATCAAGTAAAAAGATATATTGAAATGTAAAGTATAATCTAACCAAATCAATTTACTAAATATGTGCAAATATTTACAGTTACTGCCATGTGAATGAAATTGAAACCAAAGTTGGTTACAATAAAGTGGCTTTATCGCACTGGGTGATAAAGTCAACTCTCGTGTCTTGTATTAAAGTTATAGCTTCAGTACCAGCTGTCTGAAAACGGTATTGCATTGCACAATTCAGCATTTTCTTACCAGAAAGAATATGGACATATGCATGTAGATTTTACAAGTTCAATAGGCCGTGTGAATAAACAGTCTTGCAATCCGGTGAGAGCTGGCACAAGTGGAAATAAATTATTTCAGTTGCTTTGGGAAAACGATAAATCTCATTAGCTGACATGATGTAAATCTGTTTGTGATTATTTATGGAAATTTTACATTCGAACACAAGTGGTAAAAGTGGCATTGTATTTTGTCAGCACACTTTGTTATTCCTATGAGAAAAATCAAATCACTTAATATTTTATCAGATTTTTAATGGTTCATTAACCTATAGAACAAATTGCTGTTGAATAATACTTACGTTTACAGAAAACTAGATGTCTAATCTGGATTTGCAATTATGGCTTTTTATCTTCAAATTTAGGGTCACTTAAATTCGTTTACTTCTCACGTGTTCGTTATGGAATTGTTGTGTAATAAATAAAGGTGATTTTTAGGTGAAGCCTCTCCTTTAACACTTATTGTTTCGTTAAGACCCTTACGGCGGTATTCATGGGAGGTAGCGGGTTCGTATTCCGCGTACAGGTTTTGGCTATTAAGGAATGGTATGGAGATGTGGGTGTTGTTTGCATGGAATCATTCTCAGGTGTGGTAAGACACAAGTGATTTTCTTCGAGTTCCAGATTATTATTGAACTCATTTGTTCATCTAGTTCGGCCTTTTCTGCCGTCGAACACACACGCATTCCTCCTAAATTTTCCACTCTTAAGTTACGCTTTAGTCCACCGCGCCTATCATTACTTTATTACTTTTGGTGCATTGATTTTTTCCTTATTCTGGCGTATTAAATTAACAATATTTCTGTCACAACCAAAAGTAGCCCGTTCGGCTCCACTACGGACCCAAATATCACATCTTAGCTCAGCGGATGTTCCATGCCAAGTGCAAAAGTGTCCCTCGACCAGCAAGAGAATTTGTTTTTCTTGCTTTCTTATGTCCACCTTCGAGCAGTGGAACCCACCCCTCCAGTTCAATGTCCTTCCCTTAACGGTACTATCCTACCTGGTTCGCCTGTCAGCTCGTGACAGCTGTTTGTCCTTGTCTTACGAAGCCGTATTTTACAATATTTCCTCCCTAGCCATTTTCAATGCACATTTATCCCCTCTTAGTATTATTTATGTTATATTGGCTATAATGTATCTATATATCCCTTTTAGATAACTTTTAACTCTGTGACACGACATTTACTGTCTCACCCTGTAGTATCATAATTAAGGACGAAAAATTACGGAAGTGATTTATGATTTCGTTAAGTTACCTTTCCCTATTATTAGAAATGTTGTATAGCCTGTTAGTATCGGTTACTTTCTGATATACTTGGTTTCAGCACTATGGTGATTACGTGGTATTAAAACAATCTATCATACGAGCAGGTCAAACCGCCATATTGAATCACAAACTCCACCACATGGTAGATCTCTTGTGGAGATATAGTTTGTTCTTTAACACGTTAATTTCTGCAATTGTTCGTTGTGCGGTTCCAATTTGTGAAAACAGCAGTAAACATGGGTTCTATAAGTTGTATCGTTTTCCTTCTGACAACGACAGAAGAAGGAAATGGCATACATTCCAGGCGCAAAGATTGGACCCCGACAGCAGATAATTACGTTTGTAGAATAAGTCAGACAAGGAATTAATTTTCTGGAAAAAAATATCTGTATTGTACTATTTAATAGTCATAAAGGGTCGTATCCTTAGCGCGGTGGTAGCGCAGCTGCTCACCAAGCGGGAGACCTGGGTTCGAACCCCAGTACCGGCGTGGGGGTTTTTCCCCATCTGGGAGACCTGGCCCGGGGTGCACTCAGCCTCGTAAGGTCCCTGGGGGGCCAATTGAGGAGCTACTTGATGGAGAAGTAGCGGCTCCAGGTTATGAGAACCGCATTAACCGGCTCGAGGCTGACCACGTCTCACCCTCCAATTCTGCACCCCATCCATGACGTCTGTATTGGACCGAGATGGGGGACGCAGCGGCCGGGCGGTAGGCCAAGGTTCCCCATGAGCTGTCGTGCCATGGAGTTATAATAGTCATAAAGACGTAACTACTTTACACTAGCATTTAAAAACTATAGTTAATTATTCTTAAGTAAGTTTTGAAGCCAAGCAGTTACCAGTTCTACGAATAGCTTAGTTGGTAGAACTTACTGCTAGATACAACAGGTCGGAAGATCGAACCTCTTCTCCAATACATTTTTCCCTCGCAATTTTCTTTTATTTCCAGCATTAAATCAACTAAAGTTTACTTTATAAATTACTATTAATATTTTTGGTCTAGCACAATAAAATGAATGCAACATAAGTTTTCGCAGGTACAGTCCGAATCAAGTCGGTTTGAGCTTAACCTTGCAGATGGGAAAAGGAAACGCAAGCATAATGTTATACCTTCAATTTTTAAAGTGTCCACCAGCTAGAATTGCGGTCTAAACTAAAAGAATTTACAAAATAGATGTAAGTAGGCCTGCAGATTAAATATTTGAGTTCTTATTATTCATAAACAGTTTACAGAATTTGTTTAAAGTAATGGATCAAAATCCCAGGAATTTCTTTCTGCCTTACTAATTTAAAAGAATCATGATGTGTTTATTTCATTAATTTTCCAGAATTGCTAGACCTCTAAATAGGTCTTACAATGAAATTGATATGCAACAAAACCTTACCATAAGTATTCATTTTAAATTCTGAGATATGTGATTGTAAATTCATGGCAATACCACTGTTGGAATCATTAATACTGCAGCACTGTTTTTAGCATAAATTAGCTATTGAAACAGGATAAAATTAATTAATATCTAAGATTAATTCCATAGTATTTCTATTTTTAATTTGACATAATATTTTCTATTTCAACGTTACCTACATATCTATGTGTAAAAGTCTTAATTCCTTCATAAACAACTGGTTATTACAATCAATATAAAATATAGAAATACACAAATAGGAATTAATTTATACAAAATCAATATGATTGGTTATGGATATACAACACACATTCTGCACATTCAAATACTAAAGTATTAATTTTATGTAGTAATGTCATATATAAGTTAATCATATCTATACAGTGAAGTGAAAATACTATGAGATGATTAGGTGATATTTTCTCATAGGTGCAAAATACTTCAATGGAAACACACTTTGCAACTACTTCTGAAGAGAGCTACCAGTCAGGAGAAAACTCCTGAGATAACTATCTCCATGAAATGCAAAATAGAGTTACATTTTTGGAAAATAAAAATCAGATGCTGAAAGAGCTAGTAGCGAAAAGAAATGAGAGGAAACCTAAACTTTGATTAAACATTAAAGGATTGTGATCCAACCAACACTGTGAGCTATTATTTTAATAAATAATATGGCATACTCATAATTTTGACACTAATACCTCTATGTTAGCATTTATGTTATATAAAACAACTTATAAAACTGGAAACTATAACAAACTCTCTGTGCCAAAAGTAAGACCATAAAGAAACATGCATAGTCATGTAATGCGATAATATATATGTATATACAGGGTGTTAATGAACTACACCGAAATTATTTGCGAGATTGTGCACGTGACTGATATAAGTAATTTGAGATCGGCGATGCATAGTCCCCGGATAAACATAGCGCAGCTACATAGTGTTAAACGTGTGGGTATCAGGTGGTGGTAAGTCGGTGTTAAAGCAAAGCAGGTTGAAAAAATGGCTTAGAATGTCTTTAACACTGCTGCCTGAGTATAGAAATATCGATTTTTAGCAGCTCGTTACTAGCATTCTCAAGATTTAATGTCGCAAAAATTTGTAAAATCTCGAACTAATCACTTGACAGTGCGACACTGAGCATTCATTAACTACGTTCTTGAGTTATGTAGCCTACTCTGGTGGCGTTTCTTCAACTGCTGTGGTGGCTTAATGCGTAACGCGGAAGCTGCTATCCCAAAGTTCATGAGATCGATGCCTGTCATAGAGTAAATGTTTTTCTTTATTATTTTTTTTCATCTCAGACGAAGTGCCGCGATTCTTGGCGTACTGGCACTTCAGAAACTTAAAGCCGTTACTTGAAATTTCAATAAACAAGCCATAAGTCTCCTATATCAAATTACTTATTTAAGTAATCTACATATTCTGTGAAAATATTTCGGTATAGTTCATTAACACCTGTATATATAGTGTAGCTTAACGTCCTTTAACCTTGTTGGTCATATCGGACGATGAATGAAATTGGTGAAATGATGCTCAAATTATCTCGGGGTCCATGGAGCTCAAAGTTACTCGACATTCGTTTTCTCAGGATAAGGGAAAACCACGAAAAAAACCTGATCCAGGTAACTCACCCTAAGCGAGATTCAAACTCACGACCTGTTGAATATGAGGCAGACACGCTACCACCACTCTACACTGGCGAGCTGTTAAATATTATAATATTTGGAATAAAAAATTGGAAACTTTCATATGTATGAATTCTTATTTGATGCAAGCGTACTTACATAATGATGTGGTTAATATTCTATTTAGCTGACTAAACTTATTGCATTAAATACTAAATAGTGTTTTTGACATTATTATTATTATTATTATTATTATTATTATTATTATTATTATTATTTTCATCTGTAAAAGAGCCCATAAGCTATTTCAGTTTGCATTTTATTATGACATAAAGAAAATGCGTGGAATCAATTAACTCAGATTTACACAGCTGTTACTTCCAATCTATTATAGACAGATACGGACGTGCAGTGTAAGAAGTACATTAATTTTAAACTAGCTTTAAGAAACTATAATCGGATTTTAAATATCTTCCACAGTTTTCGACTTATGTCAAATTAATTCAACACAAGAAAGTTAGATGCGAATCAGCACCATGGTAGCAATCCTTTCTTTTTAACCTTATAGTTTCTCTTTTGTATAATATAGAAAAAGTCATTTTTGTCGTTCTTTTGCATATTAGAGATACTTTAAATAAAATACAAAACTCTCTGCAACGCTACCTTAAACGTGTATACACACATCTTTTTCTTGCCTAGAATCGTCTGTATTTATGTATTTATCGCCTTATCTATGTGATTCAAAATGGCGCATTGTTCTTCTTGTATGTACGTGGTATAATGATGTCATCAGAGAATGACGGTGACAAGCTCAGTTGTCACCTGCCACGTCATGTGGCATTTATGGTGACCCAATGCGGAAAAACGTTCTTATGGAACAGAAAACAAATCGTAATCGTTCTATTTGATGGTGTTCACTATTTAAAAATAAGTGCTTCTGCAAATGTTGGACCCTCGATCACAATCGGGTTGTGAGAGATATGAATTGCTAGAACGGGGGCGTGAAATACCTTTTCTTTCTGAATATTAATAATAACAATAATAATAATAATGATAACCATACTAATAATTATAATAATACTAGTAATGATGATAACGATAATAATAATATTAATAGTAATAATAATTATTATGACAATAATTTCTGACCTTAATTTACGGTAAGGTGCACTGTTAGACATGAACAAATGAACTACAATAATGATAGTTATTAAAAAGTGCGTGAAATATAACTTTTCTGTACACCGACCACATTTGATAACAACTATTCTTTCACATTTATCACATTTTCAAATGTTTGAAACAATAGTTGTATTCTGAAAATGCTAACCCCAGCAGTACCCATCCGTATCGATGTGCACGTTGGAACCTCGGAGAGGGGAACTATGGATATCCCAAGGACTTTAGTTTGAGGATATTGTCCCGATGCTGCAACCTAACATCCGGGTGATCAAATTCAACACTTGGGATAGTTCATGTATCATATATTTGTATATTAGGAAGAAATATCGATCGAAATGAAATAAAATGACGTTTTATTTATGGAGGTCTTTTAACTGCTGTGGTTCTCAGCGTCCCATCCTATACTGGGCGAGAAAGACCGCTTAATTTTGCTCAGAGGGCTCTCTATCAGGCTTGAGGTTCTTTTGCGTGCCGTAAATTTACGACACGGGACCAACGGCTTTACTTCCCTTCTGAAGGACGCCATGCTAAGGATTTTTATAATCGAAAAAAATCTATCGTTCTCCACCGAGTTTGAACCCGCAACCTTGGGTATGTGAAGTTAGCATGGTAACCATTACACCATGGAGGGCGACAAATATCAATCCAGAGACTGCAATTCTCTCATTGTGTTGGCTGGTGTGATGTTTACCGTCAGCTTTTCAGGGCCACTTTGCTCCTTTTCCAAGAGTCGCTGAATGTGTTCCATAACGCTATGAACATCACATGAGTAAGAGGTTTCGTGCGCTTGATTACGGAAGAAATGTTTCTTTCAAAAAAACACGGAACAACAGATTTGCCATTTTCCCAGATTTTCCTATTTTACAATTAGATTGTCCACCTTGAACATCTTCTCTTCCACTTTCTTACTAATGTCAGATGGTTCTTGGAGAATTACAAATAGCTTTGGCATTAGTTTGTCTGGTTGAAATACTATAGGCATTACAGTGTAGGAGCGTGTGATTGCACACTTTGATTGCACAGCATCTGTATTTCCGTAGAGCCCCTTTTCTTTAATGTTTCCTTATTAAAGCCCGATTCATCTGCATTATACATTTTATATTATATATTTTATTGGTTGTGTTGGCGTGTAATTTAAAGTGGTTTCTAAACGTTTCAATATTTTTGATCAAGCTCAAGTTTCTCTTCACTGCGCTGACTTGTCATGAAATTATTTTACAACTCATTTATAGTATTTCTTGAAACGATACAGCCATGATGGGCTGGCACTAAACGAGTTTTCACCAATTAGTAATTCGGTCGCTTTTCTTGTAATGTTTTGCAAATCACGGTCTTTCATATTGCTTTCATTGGAGATCTTTGCAGGAATTCTTAAAATGTATTATTCTACATGTTTACCTTGAAAGCATTTTCACGTTCAGCAAATTCTTTCATTTTATGTAATTGTTATTCACTTGTTAATCATGTAAATTTACGTTTTATTGCTGTGATTAAAGTTTTGTTTGTAACGTTTCGGTTTTCCTGGAAGAAGCCAATAAGAAACAGCATTCTTAGAAACCAATGTGTCTGGATTGTTCCTTTGGTGAACCTGATCCCGCGGAACTACTGGTTTCTTTCTCGGAAAACAATTATAACTGTTGCTCGCACACCAAATCAGCAGAAATGTCACCGTCAGTACTCTCAACATCCAGCGTCAGATCGCTAACTACATTTTGCAACACAAACACATTTTACAACATCTCGCACATTTTTACTTTCTCTACAAGTACTATGTACATCGTGTATAGAGAAAGTATTGTAATGCACCCAACAATTTGATACCGACATTTCACCCGAAATACATGTTTTGGGTCCATTGAATCCAAAAAAAGCATATTTAGAAAAACCCGTGTGTGTGTGTGTGTGTGTGTGTGTGTGTGTGTGTGTGTGTGTGTGTGTGTGTGTGTGTGTGTGTGTCTGTGGACAGCATAGCTCAAAAACGAAAAGACCTTCGTGTCGCATCCTTGGAAGATACCGAACTTAAATACCAAGTTTGGTATTTAACGGACTTTTCGTTTTTGAGCTATGCTGCTCAGACACAAACACATACACACAGACAGACACACACGGACATTTTTCTAAAAATGTTTTTTTTTATTCAGGTGGTCTCAAAACATGTATTTCCGGTGAAATCTCGGTATCGAATTTTTGGGTGCAATACAATACCTTCTCTACACACTATGTACATAGTATGTATACAGAAAGTAAAAATGAATAACCGGATAGGAGGCCATGGCATGGAGAAGCATATAGCACCATTTCTCTTTCGCTTCTTGAATTACAAATTTGAGGTTGGAAACTTTATCCAGTCATCTGCCTTTGCCTCAATTCTATTTGTCACAAAGTGACAATAGTCTTGCACACCATGGAATGGTGAATACAAAATCTCCTGCAAACAGGTCAACTAAATAGCGTAAAAAAAGTTAATTTCATGATGTGAACTTAATGCTCCACACCCTGTTCCATACCGTCTAGAAAATAATTTGTTAAAAAGTTTACTCTTTCATTTTCAAACCTCAGAATCTTTGAATCACTGGGACTAGTATCCTTTCTCTTATTGTAGCTCTTAACCTGGTGTATGGGTAAAAATGCTGCCATAGCTATTTGCAGCTATTTGTGCAAGTCAACTCTACGGAACTTAAAAATATTCAGCGAATACTTATCTCAGCAAGTAATCACTGAATGCTATTCAAACAAATTTTAAGTATTTGCTGGAAAAACTAGTAATTACTGAAGAAGTAAAAATAATGACTTATCAGTCAGTAAAGTCTAGACTGTAAGTAATTACTGATGGCTTATTCAATTTGTTATTAGTATTGGCTTAAAATAATGTAAGTGAAAGAGTTTATTGACTTTCATTTAACTGACACAATATGACCCATGAGTATGTTTCTTGTCAATCAGAGGCCACGTGAGTCGACAGAGTGTAACCAGTGAGATGGTAAAGTCAAGAATGGACGAATTAATAACTCAGTGCACGTCTCTATAGTGAAAGTATTAAGGGGTACTTTCCGAACAGGGCAAAACTGGACACTTCTCACTTCTCATTTATTCTAATTAAAACCTCTATTTGGGGTCTAGGAGTTAGCTTCTCAAGGCAGTTAAACAAAGGAAAGAGCTTATTTGAATAAATGTTTGAATAGCACATTCTCATGGTCATTAATAAGAGAATTATAGACGATTATATAAGTTAAAGCCATAAATTATATGCCATAATTGTGCCAAAGTATTTAAAGCAATTGCTAATAAATCTTGTTAAAGGCAAATTGAATCTTCTTGTGTCAGCCTTACAAGCTCCTGTAGACCTTCAATGCACAGGGATATTTAAAGAAATTTCGTTATCGATCTTCGTGAGGAAATAAACCAGCTAGATTTGTTACATTTACAAATCCAGCACTGTATATTTTAGTGGGAAAGAATTATTGGCATGGAAGATAAATGTTTAGGTAATCACAGGAGTAAGGTTAATATCGGTTTGAAATTTAGTTTTCTTTGCATGGCCATGAGTAAAACAAGGAAAAGGGAATGAAAATGTTGCCTTTGCGAGGAATTTTAAGTATTCAAAAATTGTATATAATAATAAGGAATATTACTAATGGTTAACAATGTATACAAAGAGTATATGGCGTAAACTGTGTGTTTTAACGAGATCTATATTTTTATGTAGTAAGTTTTTGTCTGTCTCTTACGGTTTAGCAATTATACAAGTCATCCAGATGAAGAGTTCTGCGGCAGAAATATCAATTTCGTTTGTCATGAAAATTGTCTTTAAAATATGGTGTTTTAATAAAAATCGTTAGAATCAAATTTATAAAACTCAAACTTTTCGAAAAATGTTCTATGTAAAGGACAGTTGGGGATAGGGGGATTTGTTTAAATCCATAAAATCAATGAATTAATCCAATCCAGTCCAATTCTATCCAATTGCTTGTGTCACTGACTGCCTGGGCCTGTATATCTGCCCGTCAAACTGTTCGTGGAGTAACGTGGACGACACCTCCTTCTCCTTTACGCAGTTCTAACGATGAGAAACAATATGAATATGTTTCACTTTACATTCATTATAAAAGATGCTCTCAATGATGTCCCTCTGCCCCCAAACAAGCTTGGAACTTGTTAACCACTTTTTGAACACACACAAATTTCTACAAAATGCATGCCAGAAACTATCCTTTAATTCGTTGAGTGTAAGGAAATTGATGTCCTAAACGTTATCTTTCAGCTTTCCGCGCAGGTAATTTTCACCTGGGATTAGATCAACAGATTGAGTCAGGGATCGTGTACCGCTTAGCACGACTATTATAGCCGTTAGCTTTCTGTCCTTTAGTTTCTTTTATTACTCTCTCTACACGTACTATGTACATAGTGCATAGAGAAGGTATTGTATTGCACCCAAAATTCGATACCAAGATTTAACCGAAAATACATGTTTTGGCTTCTCCTGAATAAAAAAAAAAACATTTTTGAAAAACGGTTCTGTGCGTGCGCGTGTGGGTGTGTCTGTGGACAGCATAGCTCAAAAGCGAAAAGTCCGTTAAATACCAAACTTGGGATGTGACACGAAGATTTTCAAGAAAATCCCCCCACCCCAAACTACCCTTTATATGGAAATAATGTCGAAAACTTTTATTTTCTCAAAAATGGCTCTAACGATTTTGATTAAAATCTCTTATATTTAAGATATTTATATGCCAAATAAAATGTATAGCTTGACTTTTCTGGGAATAGCTTCTAAAGATCTTTATTTTGGATGATTTTCAATAAATTTTACATAACTGGTAAACCATAAGAGATAGACAAAAACGTGTTACACAAAAACGTAGATCACGATAAAACACACAATTAATACCATATCCATTTTTTTTTTTTTTTTTTTTTTGTGGAGTTGACCATTTTTCAGATATGCCTTGTTATTGGTTTCATCTTTAAAAAACTATTTTCTCACACAGGAATTTGTCAACTCCAGTCCATACAAACAAAGGGACTTCATTCACATAGCAACCAGCTTTTGACTATCACTTTAACCTATGGTGCTCCCTTATTTCGCTTCTACTTGCAAGGAGGCAATTAATAAGAATATTTCTGCTAAGTTTTTCTAGATTAGCATGAACTAAATAGAAACATGAGCTTTTTAACAAAAAATTGTTGCAGAGATGTAGAAAAAGTCATGTGAAGGAACACATCAGATTTTTTATTATCCAATATAGGTTCAGTCTGTTTACATTTTAATCTCATAAGTTAGAACATCTTAGGAACCGAGCAGACAAATTGTGTATAAACTGAAGCTGGCTCCCTCCGAGCCAAACCTAACACAATACACATATGGCGTTGAACATTCCATGATGTTCACACACAGCTAACGTAATTAATAAGCATAATCTATTAATATTATTTCTAATATACGTCATTTTGAATACATTAAATTCAGTTGCGAATGCGTTATCCTCTGTATATATCTCGACAACTATGAACCACATTAGAAAATATTAAAGGAAAGTGTGCTGAATAGCGTAGAGCTAAAACAATCAAGTTATATACTAAATGATTTTTACAAAACAATTTAATAGAGGCGAGTCATCAGTAGTCGTAGCTCTCACAGCCGGAGTCCAAATTATAACTAGAAGAATTTTCCGGCTGAGAAGCCGTGGTCTGCTGGAGTTTTCAGGTCCAGACGTTTCGTTCACGACTGCGGTGAACATCCTCAGTAACGTGGCCTAAGTCTTCTCGGTGAAGGTTTGGTCGCAACTGACTCGT
This sequence comes from Hymenopus coronatus, assembly GCA_030762935.1. Lineage (NCBI taxonomy): Eukaryota > Metazoa > Arthropoda > Insecta > Mantodea > Hymenopodidae > Hymenopus > Hymenopus coronatus. The sequence continues at coordinate 164,383,067 of CM060881.1, forward strand.
TGGCTCCACAAAATCACCTCCGTAAGCCACTTGCCGTGTTGCTCTTGCTGCTACCGGAAGCGCTGCAGCAATTAAAAAGGAGACTACTAGGCTATAAACATGACCCGTAGGCCTTGATTATAGCGCTAGGTTAGTGATTGGATTGGGTAGGGAGAGTTTGAGGGTTTGGATGGAGTTGGTGGGGATGTGTGCAGGGCGAGGTTCACAGGTGTCGATGATTACAGATTCTAAGCGCTTCAGTGTTGTTTCCTGCAAAGAGTTGTTCAGTAGCGTTGTCGCCGGGCCAGGTTATGGCTGGTGAAGTTGGCGGTGGAGGTTTGAGAGCCGCAGTAGTGGCATCTCGACGGCGCAACACATGTGGCCTCCGTGTGCCCGTAGTTGCAACAATGCCGGCAAGGGGCGTTGCGTATGCTGCGGCTGGCTTCGATGTGATGGGACATCAGTGTGAGACCAGTCGTGAGAGCAGCGGTGTAGCGCGCCCTGTTCAAAAAGGTGAGTCGCACAAGTGGTGTTGGTCCTCTGGGAGAAGTGATTCTGGAGACCCTGACCAGTGATGGCCACCTTTGGCTACGCGGCCTCCAGGATTCTTCTAGTTGGAAGTAGGCGGCGAACCCCACAGATCACAGCACTAAAAGTGTCGTAGCGGTCCATAGGATCGGCTGGTGGAGTCTCTGCTGAGCGGCAGGTTCAGCACTGTAGAAACCTGCTGGTTGCGTCGGCAGTGTGGTGTCGGCTGGTGGCGACATCTGAGCGGCTGTGTCTGGAGTTTGCGGTCTGTCAGTTGGAGTTGTGGGTGAAGAAGAAGCGGTGTGGTCAGTTAGTGGCGTCGTGTCTGTTGGATATGGAGTTGGCGAGGCGGTAGCTGTGAGGGCATGTACCGGCATGGGTGCTTTGTCAACAGCAGCGGAGGGTGCGGCCACGGCTGCCGGCTCGTCGGCGCTGGCGGGCTTTCTTCTCTTCATCGCCATGTCGCTGTGTAGTGAACAGTTCGGGTGCTGTGATCGGAATCGAAATAGCGGCAGTGTTTATACTTAGGCTGCTCTCACGCGATTGGTCCGGCTGGAGCTGCATGTGCGGTGATGGTGGAGGGAGGGGTTAGCTACTCCTGTGCTTTTGAATCCTAATTGGTTCGGGTGATCTCGCTGGGTTTGTGCCTGTTTGATGTTTTCAAGTTTTTGCTTAGTTTTTGAGTCTCTTCTTTCCTATTAAAGTTATTGGGATGTTTACACATTCTATTACTTCACGTTGTAATCTAGCATGGTAATAAGGCATAGATGAGAGAACAGCTGTTTCATGACATTGAATTCAATTTCCCCTTCTGCCCAAAGTACATGTTCAGCGACCGCGGACTTCTCGGGTTGGCCTAAACGGCAGTATCTCTTGTGTTCCATAAGCCGGATGTTGACGCTACGTTGCGTAATACATATGTATGCTGCATAACAAGAGTAAGGGATCTGATGGGCGCCCGCCGAAGTAAGTGGGTCCCTGGGGTATTTGGTGGAGCGTAATAATGCATTTATCTATCTGGCCGGCGGGCAAATGAAGCAGAAATCTTCACACCAACACCCAGGGAAGAACAGAACAAAACACCATGTCAACTCTCAACACCACAGACAAATACCACTCTGAACACCACTACAGCACAGCAAGGGACTCATTAGTGCAGTTGCGGTCAGCCTGCATCTGCAGCAGGCTCAGAATCTGGCCTGCTCTCGTGAATGCCATCCGCGTCTACAGCAATAGAGGACAAACACCACTCATCCGCCTCATCTTCCATGACGCCGAACAATACGCCGCAGCACTTCAAACCAGGGTTTCATTCCTCGGAAAAGAAGCACTGATTGAAGAAAGTCACACCACCTGGACTCCACCTTTGCAGAAGATGCTGCAAGTACGGACACACCGCCGAAAACTGTACATCTACTCCAAGCTACCACTACTGTGGAGCACCGAACACCACAACAGCTGTAAGTCACATGACCCAACCAGACGCCGCCGAAATGACCACTACACCGGACAAATTGCTGCCCGCACAATGTGCACGACAATGTGCACGAACACAACAACTCACTGAAGAATACCCACAACAAAAGAAGCACATACAACTCAACTTAATAGGAGCAAATTCATCTCCACAACTCAACCAATCACAGCCGACTTCACCAGCAACACAACCAATCAGAAAACACCAACATGAGACTCAGAAAGCAACTGACATTACAACAAAACAACACACAAAGATGGCACGCCAAGGGAGAAGAAGTCTACACCACAAAGAAAGACCCTAATAGAGAACTACTAACTGCACTACACCAAATCCACACAAGTTCAAACTACAAGACCTCACAATTGCCATAAACAAGCTCAACAAGAACATGTGGACACGCGCCGAACAAGAGAACAACATCCTTGAACAACTCACGAAAGACACCAAAAGCTTCACAGAACTAAACACTTCAACCACAAATAAAATTGTCGACTCCATCCCGGAAAAAGCCAACAGCCAACGAGAAAAAGGAGGAGCACCTACGAAGACAGCTCTTCAAAATTAACTTAAGAGTCTTAAATTTAACACCAACGCTAAAAGAACTCAGCACCACGCACGATGAAGAACTGCTGGAAACCCTCAAGAACATACACTCTAACATTAACAAGAACATCGCACGACAACGAGAGAATACAAAAGAAGACATCACCAAAATACTCGCAGAATTTCTACATTTTGAAAAACTATCCTAATTTTTGTATTATTTTTTTAATAAAGAAAAGAAAGGAAGCAAGGAAGGAAGATGGAAACAACGCTCGAAGGCAAATTCATAAAATAACAAAATCCCAATGGCTGAAGAGGGCAAAGTACGCACTGAAACAGCCCTGAGGGTGAAATAAACCCCTAAATTCCCCAAATGCTTGCTTGCTTGCCAACGAGTCAGTTGCGACCAAACCTTCATCGAGAAGACTTAGACCACGCCACTGAGGATATTCACCGCAGTCGTGAACGAAACGTCTGGACCTGAAAACTCCAGCAGACCACGGTTTCTCAGCCCGGAAAATTCTTCTAGTTTTAATTTAATATAATCCATAAAATACTTCGGGACAATTAAATCAGCAAGCTGTACTCAAATCTTTAATTCATTATGGATCATTCAACAAATATGCTAAGTATCAGTCCTGTTGGAATCATTCAAGATAAGTTTGATATATTAATGTTCTTCTTTACGTAAAGTGGAAATACTAAAACATTCACAATACCACATTTTCTGGAAAATTGTTCCAATAATACGCTGATGTAGCCATGTGATATGTATTGTGAAGTACTAATTTAAACGAACTAGATCGATCTTTAAATAAACCTCCCTTCTCTCATTGCCAGTGGTGCCCAACCTACAACGGAAGAGTGAAGTTAGACTTGCCTTCAACTATTTATTTGGTAGCGGCAGGCAAATACCTCTCTATCCTACGTCACTTTCTATCAGTGGCAGGGGTTTCAGCAACCATGGGATGATACTAAATAAATAAATAATAAATAAACAAACCTTCTTGAACGTCATTCTTGTCAGTGACTTAGTTGGCACTGTTTACTTGTAACCAGTTCATCAATGTTTGCCAACAGGGATAAACAACAGTCTTAAAAGGCAGACCAAATGATCCTGCCCTCCCTTCCCTACTATATTTGTTTTTTATTACTTTCTCTATACTATGTACATAGTGTATAGAGAAGGTATTGCAGTCCACCCAAAAGTTCGATGCCGAGATTTACCGGAAATATATGTTTTAGGGTCTCTTTATCTAAAAAAAGCATTTTTCGAAAAAGGTCCGTGTGTGTGTCCGTGTGTCTGTGAACACGATAACTCAAAAACGAAAAGTAAGTAAAATACCAAACTTGGTATTTAAGTTCAGTGTCTTCCAGGGATGCGACACGAAGATTTTGAGAAAAATGCCCCCATCCCAACTACCCTTTACGTGGAACTTTTTTTCGAAAATTTTGATTTTCTCAAAAATGGCTCCAACGATTTTGGTTAAAATTTCGTATTTTAAAGATATTTACCTGATCAATAAAATGTATATCTTGAATTTTCAGGGAATAGCCTCTGAAGAGTACTTTATTCTGGATGAATTTTACTGAACTTTGAATAACTGCTAAACCGTAAGAGATGGACAAAAACTTACTACACAAAAAATGTAGAGCACGTTAAAACACACAATTTATGTTATATACATTTTTTTTCGTGATGTTCGTCGTTTTTGAGACATTCCTTATTTTTTGGTTTTTGCTATGAAAAACATACTTTTCTCATACAGGAAATTGTCAACTGCTGTCCATACAAACAAAGGAATTTCAGTGACATAACAAGCAGCTTCTGATTATCACTTTAACCTATAGTACTCCCTTATTTCGCTTCTACTTACAGGAAAGAATATTTAATGGCTGTTGAATTTTGCAAAACAGCTAGTTCCATTTGAAGAATGTGGGTAGCGTCTTTGGAGGGGAAATTAATTCAAATTCAAGTGCTGATAGTGATTGCATGCGGCTAAAAAATGTTTGTCATAATCAGTATGATGGTATTTTTCAGTGTCGTTCAATATTACACCAGAATCCCAAAATAAGCGACGCTTACACATAGATTTTCACAATTAACAAAAAAATATTATTCCTCCTATTCTTTCTAGAATAGGATATGTTTAGAACCTGCCATTGTTTCGAGAGTGGAACTGTTCAGTTAAACGCTACTGAATGATTGAAGAAGTGCTTCCTACCTGGCCATGCACAACACGAAGGAGGCTGAGAGAGCAGAGGTTGGGCACCCTAGTTCATTACAGACACACAACGTTTCAAATTATCTGGTGGTAGAATACACTATAAGTAAATAAATTCTTTAAAAAATTCTTAAAATCGTATTTTGGGCTAAAGTTTGGTTTAATTGAAAGGCTAAATCTTTGTTTATATGTTCTTAATCATACCCATCACAAACCGAGTCATTAGTATTTTATATTAAAATTCTTTTATAAATACGAATAGCTACGTACTAATTCAAAGTTCTCATATTTCAAGGACGACTATCTTGATATCATTACAACCAATGAAACATTACACGCCTGTTTCACGTTCAAAAGGGTCATTGAAGAATTACAAACTACAGGTCTTTAAGCTAACTGATTTTTACTTTCTCTACACGTACTATGTACATAGGTATAGAGGAGGTATTGCATTCCATCCAAAAGTTTGATACGGAGATCTCACCGGAAATAGACGTTTCAGGGTCCCCTGTATCCAAAATAAGTATTTTCAGAAAAAGCTCGTGTGTTCGTGAGTGTGTGTGAACACGATAACTCAAAAACGAAAAGTCGGTAAAATACCAAACTTGGTATTTAAGTTTAGTATCTTCCAGGGATCGAAACAAAGAATTTCAAGAAAATTCCCCACCCCCAACTACCCTTTATATGGAACTTTTTTCAAAAATGTTGATACTCTCAAAAATGGCTCTAACGCTTTTGATTTAAATGTCGTATATTAAAGATATTTGCCTGACAAATAAAATGTATATCTTGAATTTTCTGGAAATAGCCTCTGGATGAATTTTAGGAATTTTGCATAAATGTTAAACCGTAAGAGATGAACAAAAACTTACCACAAAAAAAAAAAAAAAATGTAGAGCATGTTAAAACACCCAATTTATGTTATATACATTTCATTCGTGGAGTTGATTTCTTTTAAGATATTACTTGGTTTCGGTTTCAGCTTTAAAAACCTATAATTTTCTCATACAGGAATTTGTCAACTCCTGTCCGTACAAACAAAGGAACTTCAGTCACATAGCAACCAGCTTTTGACTATCACTTTAACCTATGGTGTTTCCTTATTTTGCTTCTACTTAGAAGGAAGCAATGAGACTATTTCTGCTAATTTTTTCTCGATTAGCATGAAGTAAGTAGAAGAGTAAGCTTTCTAACAATAATTTGTTGCAGAGAAGTAGAGAAAATCATGTGAATGGAACACATCTGGTTTTTCACACTCAACCTGAATTTGAAGAACGTAAGGCTACGCTGGAGTGTGAAACTCCCTTGTAAAGTCTGTGTTTCTTGGAAGTAATTTTCTCGCTTACCATCTAGATTAATAAACATTAGCAAGTTGGACTGGTGCTAAAGGTTCGGTAAGTGGAATCTTACGAATTACAGCATGTGCACTCAGTAGTGATTTTACTTAAAACTCATGACAAGGGTGAGTAATATTTTTGTAAAGACACGTGACCGGAGACCCTCAGTAGGAAGAAACATCTCGTTGCAGCCGGGGTTTACTCACTCTAGAACTATGTACAATGTATATAGTAGATACAGGAGTGTTGTATTCCACCCAAAAGTTCGATACCAAGATTTCACAGGAAATACATAATTTGAGATCCCTGAATCAAAAAAAGCATTTCTGAAAGAGAGACAGAGTGTGTGTGTGAGACAGGGAGAGAGAGAGAGAGAGAGGGACAGAGAGAGAGAGAGAGAGAGAGAGAGAGAGAGCGAGAAAGACACTGTGGGCAGCATAGGCAAAAATGAAAAGTCTGTTAAATAACTCACTTGGAATTTAAGTTTAGTATCTTCCAAGGGTACGACAAGGAGATTTTCAAGAAAATCCTCCCACCCTCAAACACTCTTTATATGAAACATTTTTCGAAAATTTTAAGTTTCTCAAAAATGTTCATTGATTTTAATTAAAATGCCATATGTTTAATTTTTTAATGAAAAAGTATATGTATATCTTGAATTTTCTGTGAATAGCCCTTGAAGATCTCTTCATCATGAATTACTTTTGTGTAATTCGCAAACAGAGAGAGATAACAAAAAATTTAGAGCTCATTAAAACACAGAATTTATTTCATATACACGTTTTGTAGAGTTAATCGTTTCCGAGGTATTCCTTGTTATTGGTTTCAATTTTAAATTACTTAAATGTTTCTTAATCGGGGAGTCAACTTTCGTTTCAACTCTCTTGTTTTACTCCCAGGAATACAAAAAAAGAACCGGATTTCAAATGTTTCACACAGCGATAGCCTCTAAAACATGTGACTATCGCTTTAGCCTTGTGTATTCCCTTATTCCCGTTGGTTACAAGGAACTAAGTAATAAGAACATTTATGTTAATGGTGATCTCGATTAGCTTCATAGATAAAAGAATAATCTTTTGTAAGGAAAGCTTGTTTGTGGAACAGCTAGAGAAATTTACGTGAATGGACACATCAGACATTTTATATGAGATATTACATTCGCATACATGGAATATAATATCAATAACCACATTTTCAATGATATAAATATAAAAAATGACATTGCCAGTCTTTCAATAATCATATTGCAACATATACTAATTGTGATAAAGCCTTCCAGAAATGGTTTTAATCCTTCATTCCTCCTAAGAGAAGGGAATAAAGACTACCTTATAAAGGGTGATATTGAAATTCCGTTATCTTTGCCTGACCAGGATAAAAAAAATAAATACGTATAAAAACTTGCTAATTGAGAACACAATGAATATTGAAACATTTAAACATACTTAAAACAACTATATCTTGGAAATGGATACCTACACATTAAAAATGTATTTGACATAAGTTGTGTGTTTTGACTAGCTCTATATGTTTTGTTTATTAATATCTTATCGTACGGTTTATCAACGGTTATGCTAAACTTATTCAAAATGAACAGACTTCAGCAACTATTCCCAGGAAGCTCAAGATATATGTTTTATTTGTCATGTGAATGTGTTTAAAATATAAATGGTAGTTTAATAAGAATCGTTAATGACATTTTTGAGAAAATCAACATTTTTGAACATTTTTCATGTGATACAGGAATTTCTTGAAAATCTTCCTGTCACATTCTTGGAAGATGCTGAATTTAAATACCAATTTTGGTAGGTAACCGATGAGCTTTGTTTTTCACAGACAGACAGACACACGCACACACACGTACCTTTTTCTAGTTGTTTTTGATCAGGGGTCACTAAAAGAAAGTGTCTTTAAACAGAAATTTCTGTATCATAGTTTTGGGTGGAATGCTGTAACTTCTCTACCTTTGTATATGTACGAAGGACAAAAGTGTAAGTTGGTGGCATAGGACAATAATCATAAGTTTTAGTTATTTGAAACAAGTCATAAAATATATTTATTTTCTTAAGAAGTTAAATTAATTTTGCATCCCTTGAAAATAAAACATATGCGTTGCGTTAATGTACCTCTCTCCGTTCGCATTTAAAATATTCTTAGAAAAGCTTATTCTTCTACATACCTCCTGATTGTCGAGATGAAACATTCACACATTCAATTGAAGGTATAAAAGGAATTGGTTAAAGCGATGGATGATTTTTCAGAACTCTTTGCAGGACCACGAGAAGCAAGTATTAGAACATTCAGACCAATAAAAATTGGAAACGACTACTTCACAAATTGTGTGCTTTAATGAGTTATACAGTTTTTGTATATGTATAAATCTAATTTTATCGATCTGTTTTGGTTTAAAACTATACAAACTATAAAAAGAATATATTGGAAATAATTAACTCCATAAACAATGTTATTTTATATAAAGTGAAAAATTAATGGAGTCTGCAGTGTTTATCTGTCTACATTTTGTCCATCTGCTTAGTTTACAAACTATACAAAAATCATTCTGAAGTGCAGAATGCTAGATGTGCATTTTATTTTGCCCCAAAATGACTACATTTTTCCATGTAAAAGATAGCTTTGTGTGGGGGGAATTTCTTCCTTGGAAAATACAGAAATTAAACTCTAAATTTTGTACTTTACCTACTTCTTGTTTTTCAATTAAGCTTACAGACACATAGAGAGACAAGCACATACAGCTTTTTTTCTTCTAACAATACCTTATTTTTTTATTCAAGGAGTTTCAAAAGAATTTTTTTTTTTTTGGTAAAGTATCTTTATTGGATTTTTGGATGGAATACAGTGCTTTTTTGGTAATCCAGTACCGTGCGTTTCATTTATAGCCATACATAAGTCAGGTACCATATGAATTTTTCGCTTTCACTGCAGTGCAATGCACCAGCGGTAAAGTCACGCTTAGGTTAGGTACCTTTTATCAATTGTATTTTTTTTTTTTTTTTACTTCTTTACGAGTACTATGTACATAGTGTATAGAGAAGGTATTGTAATGCACCCATAAATTCGATACCGGGATTTCACTGGAATACATTAAGTCAAAAAAAAACATTTTTGGAAAAAGGTCCGTATGTGTGTGTGTGTGTAGACGTGTAGCTGAAAAAAGAAAAGTCCGAGAAATACCAAAGTTGGTATTTTAGTTCAGTAACTTCCAAGGATGCGACACAAAGATTTTCAAGAATATCCCCCCCCCCCCACCCAGAACTACATTTTTCATGGAAAATGTTTAGTAAAGTTTGATTTCCTTAAAATGACTATAATGATTTTGATTAAATTATCGTATATTAAAGATATTTTACCCGAAAAATAAAATGTATATCTTGAATTTACTGAGAAAGGTCTCTGAAGATTGCTTTATTCTGGATGAGTTTTACGGAATTTTACATAATTGGTAATCCGTAAGAGATGGACAAAAACTTACTTAACAGAAAATGTAGAACTCGTTAAAATACATAATTTATTTTTTTTTTTTTACATTTTTTCCGTAGTCTGAATCGTTTTTGAGATATTTCTTGTTATTGGTTTCAGATTTAAAATACTCTTATCACACGGGAATTTGTCAACCCCTGTCCATACAAACAAAGGAACTTCAGTTACATAGCAACCAGCTTTTGACTAATACTTTAGCCTATGCTACTCCCTTATTTCCCTTCTACTTGCATGAAAGCAAGTAATAAGACTATTTATACTATTTTTTTTTTCGATTAGCATGAAGTAAAAAGAAGCATAAACTTTTTAACAATAATTTGTTGCAGAGATGTAGAGATCGTACTTCATTTATATAGCAAATCGCTTCTATGCTTGGCCAGGAGTAGAAAAAGAAGAAGAAGAAGAAGAAGAAAAAAAAACGGACAGTTCCTGTCTTAGAAAAGTAGGTGTAAGTACTTCACAACTGAAACCAATAACAAGGAATATCTCAGAAACTGTTACCTCCACGGTTGACGTGATCTATGCTTTTTTGTGTTGTAAGCTTTTATCTATTTCTTACGGTTTACCAGTTATGCAAAATGCAATAAAATTTTCCAGAATAAAGAGGTCTTTAGGGGCTATTCCCAGAAAATTCAAGATATACATTTTATTTAGTATTTTAAAGATAAGAGATTTTAATTAAAATCGTTAGAGCCATTTTTGAGAAACTCAACATGTTCTACATTTTTCCCATGTAAAGGGTAGTTTGGGGGGGGGGGTTCTAGAAAATCTTCGTATCGCATCCTTGAAAATTATGGAAATTAAATATCAAGTTTTTGTTTTTGAGCTATTCTGCTCACACACACACACACACACACACACACACACACACACACACACACACACACACAGACACGCGCGCACCTACTTCCTAAAAATGCTATTTTTGGATTCATAGGGACCCAAAACATGTATCTCTGGTGAAATCTCGGTATAGCATTTTAGGGTGGAATACAATATCCACTATGTACATTGTACATAAGGGACTAGAGAAAGTAAATTGACAGAAGAAGAAAGCAGTTACACGACAATGGTAGATTGGGTTTAGGAAATGTACACCTTCTAAACCGTTGACAACTTTAGGAGGAAATTCCTGGTATTCCAGTTCCAGGTAGAGACATTGTTTGATAAGTGTAAAACAACGGAATGGCTAAATACTAAATGTAAGTAGGGAATAAAATATTATATAAAGTAAAACACTATCGAAAAATCTGATCAAATGACTTTCTCTACATCTCTGTAACAAATTACTTTTCTTCATCATGCTAATCGAGAAAAACTTTAACAGAAATAATCTTATTATTTGCTTTATTGTAAGTAGGATGTAAATAAAGGAATACACTAATCTAAAGCGATAGTCAAAGGCTTGTCGCCTGTTATTGAAATTCGTTTCTTTTGCATGAAGATTGCCGTATGTGAAACGTTTAGATATTTTAAAATCGAAACCACTAACTCCACGAATAACTAACTGCATATGAAATAAATTGTGTATTTTAACGAGATGTGCACTTTTTGTGCAGTAATCTTTTGTTTATCTCTTATGGTTTATTAGTTATGCAAAAGTCATCCAGAATGTAGAGGCCTTCAGAGGTTATTCCCAAATTTGTTAACTGCTGACCATGTAAAGACACGAATTTCAATCACATAGCAATTAACTTTTAAAAGAATTGACTATCGCTTTATTCTATTGCACTCCCTTATTTCCCTTCTACTTACAAGAAGGCATTTCTGCTAATGTTTTTCTCAATTAGCATAAGGTACATAGAAGAATAAGCTTTTTAAAAATAATTTGTCACAGAGATGTAGAGATGTGGAATAGCCGATGTAAATTAATTTAAATAATTAGTTAATTGTAATTCCTCGCATAAAAGTATGAATTTTGGAGATACACTTGAATACACAGCTGAGCGGTTGCATTTTCACTTTCTGTACACGTACTATATACACAGTGTATGAGAAGGCATTATATCGCACCCAAAAGTTCGATACCGAGAGCTCACCGGAAATACATGTTTTGGGGCCTCCTGAGTACAAAAAAAAAAAAAAAAAAAATTTAGAAAAATATCTGTGTGTGAGAGGGTGGGTGTCTGTGTATGAGGGTGGGTGGGTGGGTGTGTGCGAGGGTGGGTGTCTGTGTGTGAGGGTGTTTGTCTGTGTGTGAGGGTGTGCGTGTGTGTGGGTGTATGTGTGTGGGTGTGTGCGTTTGTGTGTGGGTGTGTATGGGTGTGGGTGTCTGTCTGTGTGTGTCTGTGTGTCTGTGTGTGTCTGTGTGTGTGGTTGTCTGTGGGCAGCACAGCTCAAAAACGAAAAGTCCGTTAAAAGCCAAACTTTATATAAGTTAGGATCTTCCAAGGATGCGACACAAAAATTTAAAAAAATTCGCCCACCCCAACTACCATTCACATGAAAAAAAAAATCTAACATTATTAATTGCTCGAAAAAGGCTCTAATGATTTTGATTAAAATCTTTTGTATTTAATACAATTACATGAGAAATAAAATGTATATCTTGAATTATCTGATAATCGCCTATGGAGACATCTTCATTCTGGATGAATGTTTCTAAATTTTGCAAAACTGCTAAATCGTAAGATATAGACCAAAACTTTCCACACGTAAACTGTAGATCTCCTCAAAACACACAATTTATATCATATGCATTATTTTCGTGGGGTGGCCCGTTTTCAAGATATTTCTTGTTTTAGGTTTCAGTTTTAAACTTTTCTCATACAGGAACTTGTCAAACCCTGGCCACCGAAAGAAACGGATTTCAATCCCATAGCAACCACATTTTAAAATATTTGACTGTCGGTTTAACCTAGTGTATTTTGTTATTTCCCTTCTACTTATAAAGGAACTAAGTAATAGAACCATTTCTGCTAGCCTTTAACTCAATTAGCATGAAGTAGATGGGAGAATATGCTTACTATCAATAATTTGTGTCAGATGTAGAGAATGTCGTGTGAATGGAACACATGAGGTTTTTCAGTTTGTGAAGAAGCAGTTACTTGTTGGGAAGCATTCCTGAGGAGCAGTGCAGGAAGAAGAGGTGCACACTTGTAAAACATCGACCCAAGAGGGCGGACAGTAAGTGACAAGATAATGTGAGGTTTCCTTGATTAGATTTACCAGCCCCGGGCTTCATTACAACTCTCTCAGATACTCTTTCACTGTTTATTTGCTGCACAGGAACAAATATTAAGCTGAGAGGAGAAGAAAGGATACATTTTAAATAAATCATACGCTGTTACAAGCGTGTCGTATGCTGCAGGCTTTTAAACGTCTAGTAGCATCTCTCACACCTGGCATTGGAACAAACATGTACGTAAAACATTACATTTCGGATGTGATTGCCTGTGAGGAAAACAGTACTAGCCATTTTTTTTCATAAGCTACCGAGGAAAGTGTCGTGCACAACATGTCTGGCATTCTGGTTGCTGCCGCGCCATCGTAATCTTGTCCCGTAACTTCTACCAATCTTTTTCCTAAACTTTCGAGTTTCTTTTTCTTTTTAATGAAGGGGGTGCCAAAAAGAGAGAGTTGGAAGGGTAAAGAGACAAAAAGAAAGTTGGAAGAGTAAAGAAAGGCTTATCTCGCCATTGGGTGAAGTACGGGAATAGGAAGGATTATTTTGAATTGATGGAGATAATTTGGGGTAGAGAGGTCCGTTGACCACCCTCATTAGTGTATGGCGCGTTGCCTGACGATTAGGTGACTCAGCAGCTAGATGCGGGGGTTTCCGGGTGACAGACATGACAGGCACCCGGGAAGTAAAGGATGGTGAGAAGGGAGTTCCGGGCATCTTCTTCAGCTTTTCTTTATGCAAGTATCTGGGGATGTTTTCTTTTAAGTATTCTTGTTGTCGTGCAATGTTGTTGAAGTTTGTTTGTTTTTTTCCAGTGGAGAGGAAAATCTGCCTTAAGGACTAAACTGGCTAGCCCGGTGTGTCGGTGTCTCCATGAAAGGGCATACCGACTAAAAAACTCTTCCACCGGAAGTGTAAGGAGAGGAGTATTATGCGGTCCCGCATGAAGCATTCGCGTATTGAAGGTGAAGGTAAACTGGCCATGTTCGAGCCAGTGGGTGTAAGTGTTAGCTAGGAGACCGGCTAGACCAAGGCTGCGGAGTGGAGGGTGAGGATTAGGATCGAGTTACGTGGGGTTTAGGAGGGCGTGCAGGGAGAGTGCCTCGTTCTCCCTGTAGTGCTGATTGAATGCCCTTCTATCTCGACGTAGGACATCTGGGTACCAGCTGAGTGTACGCTGTAGGAATTGTGGTTCATCTGGTGGAAGTTCGTCGTAGTCTTATTGATTATCCGTAGTGTATGTGCAGTGTTCTGTTGTTACTCTTGTAGTTTTTGATGCTGTGCTGTTCCTGGCTGTTGAGGATAGGCTTCGTCGGATGGTTGATTCTGGTGTAGGTGATGCTGAGATGTGTCTTCTGCGTGTCGTGTTTGATGGTGTTCTACTCTGGTCAGTTTCTGGTGTACTCTGTGTAGTATGTCGGTGTAGTCAGGTGGTTGTCTGTCAGGCAGATCGGGGGTCCGTTGTTTAAGGCCTTCATCCAGATGTCCTCTTGGTGGCCGATTGCACGACAGCGGGGGCAGAGTCATTACCGGGCCCCTCGGCTGGCCTCCACTGGCTGGCGGCTGCAGATGCCGGTTATCGGTTGTAGCAGTGGCGGCGGCGAGTTGAGCTGGCAACTGCGGCAATTGGAGGCGCAGCAGTGGTTGAGTGGTCGGCTGTCGCTGGAGGTTCCGACAGAGCACTGAACTCCTCCGGCGATTTCTCGGCAGCGACGGCGGCGGTTGCTCTGATAGATCACAGTTTTTCTTCTTAGTCATTTTTCCTCCTGTGTTGTTTTTTTTTTTTTTTTTTTACCGTGGACGGGAAAAATGCATTACTGCATTCAACCCCAAGCTGAAGTGCAATGGCTGGGACGATAGGCGGGGCTCTCCGATCGGCTGCGGCATACCCACGAAAAAACCCTCCACGTGTATTATGCTACCTAAACGTGCTGTTAAAGCTTAGCGCGGTCCCGCGTAGCAACCACGTTAGTAGGCGAAAGATGGGATGCTGCCGCACAACGTGAGGTAGCTTATATTGTGTTTTCCTTTTTGCATTTCCTGACGGAGTTTCGTGAATTTCGCCACAAGGATGAGGTCGTGGTCCATAGTCTCACTTCCCATTCCGAGGTAGTGGGTCTCATAGGAGGAACGGCTGAGTTGAGTGGTTGGCTCCGAGATCGGTAGAGATCTGCGGAGTAGGCTGCTTGCTGGCTGATGACCTGCTTCAGCTGCGATGAGATGCTATCTAACCAAGTGTTCTTAAATCAGCTGCGGATGCCTGATGCATGGAGACGGCGGCGGCGTTGGAAGATTGCAGGTCCTGCAGCTTCATTTTCATGACGCTGCTGCACACCATTTAAGGGCAGCTAAACAAGTGCCGACGTTCAGAATCTCCGCGGGGAGGTCCTGACTAGCATCCGGTGTCGTTGCGTCTATCAAGGCTACAGGTGGTGTAGCGTCGATAATGGTAGTCAGCGGTGGTGTGGTCCAGGCTGATGGCGTTCAGATCCGTTCGGTCCTGCAGCTCCAGTCTCACTAGTGGTGTTGGGCCCCGGTTATAGATAATCCTAATGACCCTCAAGCAATACGACCACCTGTATTTCGCAACGGCGAGGAGGTGCCGGGTGGAAAGGTCCCTCCCAGACCACGGCATTGTACCATGGCGGCGGCGTGGAGTTCGGCGGAGGTGGTGTTGGCGATTGCAGCTGCAACTGTGGTTTTAGTTGCGTCGAAGCTGCGGTGGTGACCGGCGGCAAAGCGGAACTTAACCCGATCGGTGGTGACGGAGGTGCTACTTCCTCGGTGGCTGCCGAGGAAGAGGCGTCGGTTGCTGCCGCAGCAGTGACTCTTCTTAGCCATATAGACGAACTGAAGGATTTTTTTTTTTTGGAAAGGGGAGAGAAAAAGAGAATCTCACCATTAGGTGAAGTTCGGGAATGGGAAGGATGTTATGAAAAAATGACGGAGCTAGTTCGAAGAAGGAAGTTCCGCTGAGCAGCCTCATGCGGGAAGTTGCTGCTGGCCGAAAAGCGGCCCTGCAGAAGGTAGCGGTGGTTACAACTGACACTCATGACTGCCACCCGAGTTCAGGAAGGTTTGGAAGGAGTTTCACGTGTCTTTATTGTTTTTTTATTTTCTTGATTTTGGGGGGTTTGGAGTGTTTGTCCTGGTGTCCTGTCTCAGGGAGGGGGGAGTTCTCGTCTAGTCGTTGGCGGTCATAATGTTAAAGTAGCTGAGTCAATGTTGGAGATATGAAAGGGGGAAAAGGTCAGTGCAATCTGTGTTGGAGTTTGTCGTGTTGATGGCGTCTGTAATGCCGTTTAGAAGTATGTCGTTCAGTGTTAAGGTCAGTCGGGAGTCGCCTTCGTCCAGGGATGCTTGTGTTGAGGCTGCGTTATCTAGACGTGTTGTGCAGCTGATGACGAATGTCCTCAGAGGGAAGCTCTCGTGGCTCAAATAACAAGAATGGAATTCTCGAGCCCTCTCGGATGCCAATCAGCTGCATACGGCGCTGTGTAGCTCTGAAGTCGGACTCAACAAGACGTCGAAACGTTGACAGAAGTTTAGGCACAGGATTACGATGACGCGCCAGCAACCAGAAACCAGCCATATTATACTGGTCATTTGTTAAACGATTTAGAAGCTTTAGGAACATGTCCTTAATTTTTAGGAGAATTTATAACTCTCGAAAGAAAGCATTGTGTAAACTATTACCTACAATATAGAATAGTAATTTTCTAGCGCAGTCTTTTGGTATTGTTCTCTCTCTCTCTCTCTCTCGGTTACATTCTCTTACACACAGAACCATTACCGACGCGAGTGGCTCATGGTTGAACGACAGATCTGAGGTTAAAATTCCGCCAGTACCGTCCACTGTAACAGTTTTTTTTTTTCCAGGTTTCCTCACTCCTCATAGCTGTCAAATGAGTGAGAGGCTTCATAAATTTAAACCTGATACGTTTCCTACTTAAATGTACTTTACAAATTATCGTTTCATGTGCCAACAGTTTTACCGCCTGTGGTACTGTAAACAATAAAAATTACGTAATTTTCTCCATTTTAATATCTATTTCATATTACTTTCTCTACACGTAGCATGCGTATAGTGTATATAGAAGGCACTCTATGCTGAATTCCATTCAAAGTTCTATAGCAAGATTTCATCGGAAATATGTGATAAAGTATTTTTAGGAAAAGGTCAATGTGTGTTTCTATGTGTGTTGTGGACAGCATAGCTCAAAAACGAAAAGAGCGTTAAAAACCAAATGTGATATTTAAGTGCAGCATCAAAAGATACGACACGAAGATTTTCAAGAAAATTCCCCCCACTCCAACGTACCCTTTTACTGGAATTATTTTTGAAAGGTTATTTTTCTCAAAAATGGTTATTGATTTTGATTAAAATGCAGCATACTACAGAGATCTACATCATGTAAATATCTTTAATACACCGTATTTTAATCAAAATCCGTATTTTAATCAAAATTGTCGGAACTTTTTCCATGTAAAGGGTAGTTTAGGGTGGGGGGATTTTTCTCAAAATCTTTGTGTCTTATTCCTGGGAGATACTAAACTTAAATACCAACTATGGTATTTTGCCCACTTTTCGTTTTTTAGTTATGGTCACAGTTCACAGACACAGGACCTTTTTCAAAACGCTTTTTTTGGATACAGGGGACTCTAAAACGTCTATTTCCGGTAATATCTCGGTATCGAATTTTTGGTGGAGTACAATACCTTTTCTATACACTAAATACATGGTACGTGTTGCGAAAGTAAGAAGAATTAAATTAGATGTCACTTATAACAACGCTCAGATTAGCCTGTTTGGAACATTAGTGCTAAGAGAAAGGCATATGATTGTTAGATATCGAATTTTTCTCTGCTGTTGATCAGGCTTTCCTGAATTAGTATGGAAGAAATGTGCCGTGACCAAACGCTCCTTCATGGTCCGTCTTTATGTTCGGTTTACGTCCAGGAAGCAGTAATTAGACAACTTTGCTGACCTGAATTCTTACTTTTTGTGTGGGTATGTTAGCTTTGAACCTCTGCCAATGTTCGGTTTAACAACTTGCGCAATCTTGCCTAAGGCCTGTACTTTTGCTAGCATTACCCTACCATTTGGTGTATTGATTTATTTCAATACTTCATGAACATGTGGGCCTTTTAATGGGGCCTCTCGATGCTGATTATGATTTCAGTACAAGCTCACATTGTTCCATAGAGCGTATAATTCATAATTACCCACTCTGCCTTGAGCACTGCTCTGAATAAACTGCCAAGGGCGTAATTCTACTTTTTACTTCTCTACACGTACTATGTGCATAGTGTATAGAGAAGGTATTGTAATACGCCCAAAAGTTTGATACCGAGTTCTCAAAAGGAACTACATATTTTGAGACCCCCTGAACCCAAAAAAAGCATTTTTAGAAAAATGTCCGCATGTATGTATCTGTGTGTGGGTGTGTGTATGTGTGTATAACTGGGGGCAGCATAACTCAAAAACGAAAAGTCCGTTAAAAACCAAACTTGGTATTTAGGTTTGGTATCTTCCAAGAATGCGACACGAAGATTTTCAAGAAAATCCCCCCACCCCAACTAACCTTTACATGGAACTTTGTTCGAAAGTTTTGATTTTCCCAAAAATGGCTCTAACGATTTTGATTAAAATATCGTATATTAAAGATATTTACCTGACAAATAAAATGTATATCTTGAATTCTTTGGGAATAGCCTCTGAAGACTACTTTATTCTGGAAGAATTTTACGGAATTTTGCATAACTGCTAAACCGTAAGAGATGGATAAAAACTTACCACACAAAAAATGTAGAACGCGATAAAATGCACAATTTATGTTATATTCAAAAATTTTTCGTAGAGTTAATCTTTTTTTTTTTTTTTTTTAGATATTCCTTGTAATTGGTTTCAGCTTTGAAAAACATACTTTTCTCATATAGGAATTTGTCAACTCCTGTCCATACACACAAAGCAAATTCAGTGATATAGAAACCAGCTTTTGACTAACACTTTAACCTATGGTACTCCCTTATTTCGCTTCTACTTACAAGGAAGCAAGTAATAACACTATTTCTGCTAATTCTTTATCGATTAGCATGAAGTAAATAGAAGCATTATCTTTTTAACAATATTTGTTGAAGAGATGTAGAGAAAGTCATGTGAATGGAACACATCAGATAATAACCCTAATTTTTATAGTATGTATGTAATTTTGGGCAAAGCTTCATTGTAAGCTTTTAAACTGACCTAGATGCATAGTAAAGCATGAACAACTTTCACACTTTAAGAAAAACTAAATAGATATATCTTAAACCCGGTTTTCTCGTACTTTACTGGAAGTGTTACAATGTTCCGCTATTAAAAAAAAAATGATATGCTATACTTACACACTTTTTACTTTCTATAGCCCGCATGTACAATGTACATAGTGGATAGAGAAGGCATTGTATTCCACCCAAATATTCGAAGTCCAGATTTCACTGTAAAAATGTTTTCGGGTCCACTGAACCCGAAAAACATTATTTTTTTAGAAAAAGTTCCGCGTGTGTATGTGTGGCCATAGCTCAAAAGCGAAAAGACCATTAAATACCAAGCTTTGTATTTAGATTTGTTATTTTCCATTGATGGACACGAAGATTTTCAAGAAAATGCCCCATCACAAACTACATTTTACATGGGAAAATTTTCGAAAAATTTTAGTTTCTAAAAAATGGCTTAGCGATTTTGATTAAAATCCCGTATATTAAAGATATTTACATCCCAAATAAAATGTATATCTGGAATCTTCTGAGAACAACCTCTGAAGGATTCGTTATCCTGGATGAATTTTGCCAAATTTTGCTCAACTACTAAACTGATTGAGACAGAAGGGGAAAAAAAAAAAGCTTACTGCGCAAAAAATGTAGATTTCGTCAAAACACACAATTTGTGCCTTTACGTCTTAGCTGTCGAGGTAACCGTTTCCGAGATATTCCTCGTAATTGGCTTCAATTGTGAAGTACTTATACTTTTCTCAAACAGGAAGTGTCCGTTTTTCTTTTGTTCTTCTCCTGGCCAAGCAAAGAAGCGATTTTCAATCACAATCGCATAACGACAGTTTTTAAAACATTGACTATCACTTTAGTATAGCACATCCTTTAATTCCCTTCTACTTATAAGGAACTAAGTGCTAAGAACATTCTGCTAATGTTTATGCCGATTAACATGTTGTAGAAAGAAGAATAATCTTTTGTAAGAAGTTTATTTGTAGAGCAGCTAGAGAAAGTTATGTGAGTGTAACACAGATTTTTCTATCTATGTTGCAGCAAACTATTCTTACAAATGTTTCTTCTTGCATCTGTTTCGTGCTTATCAAGATAAAGTAAAGGAGTAAATAGCCAGATGAATCAATGGCCCGCCAAGTTTTATTTAATAAAAGAACAAAAAGCTCAAGAATTGAATTAGAATTGAGCAGTAAATATGGTTTGACAGAATGAATCATGCAAAAATAGACAAACATAAACAAGTTTGATGCAAACACACGATAAACCGCATGTCAACTTTATATGATACTTTCAATATATCTGTACTATATGTTATAATTCCTGTCATTACAGGAAACAAATAAATAAAACAAAATTTAAGCTTGATGCAAACATTATTTGTATTTAAATTAAATTTTAATCAGGTGTTGAGCAGCATTGGCCGCCTTTTCTTTTACTTCTGATCTTAAAGCTTTAAGAGTCAACAAATATTTTAATTTTTTACAGGGTATAATATAACTGTTAGTAGAATTTAAGCCCTACAGTTAGAATACATAATTAATAGCATTAAGAAAATGTATGTTATAAGTGTGTAACTTCAACAACACTTCTGTTTACTCGGTCCTAATATGGCAGAAATCGCGCATGCGCACTGAATTTTGGCGCACGGATTACTGCCGAGTTTTCTTTCTGAACACTGTCTATTCTGTGACGTGATGTTACCATGTGCTCGGTAGAGTGATACATTGGATTGCTTACTTCTGCTTTAAACTTAGTGAAAACATTATAGACACCTAACATTTGGATTAGATACAGGTTAGTCGAGTCGTCGGTCACTCCGGCGGAAGGGGGGGGGGTGGCAGGAAAAACTGTGACGTAATGTAGCACAATTATTATCGGAGCAGTGGAGTAACCCTACTCTTAATTTTAAAACCTGAAAATGGCTATTTACTAAAATGCAACGTATGTTCCAAATCAAAAAACAAAATAATTTTTTAAATTCATTATTATTTACATAAAACGTTTCAAATTAAAATAATACCATACTTCATATCAAATTGAAGAAATAAATATAATAATTCTTATAAAATTTCAGGACAAATCAACAAGCCTGTTTTCATACCAAATAAATATAAATTCGCTTTAGTTGACATTAACTTATAATTAAAACGACGTGTTCAGTCCAATATATGCATTATTTGCGGAAAATATAAATGAAAAAATAATCTGATGTGTTCCATGCACATGACTTTCTCAACCGGTTCAAAAACGAACTTCATATAAAAGATTATTCTTCTTTCTACTCTATAATAATCAAGATAAGCGTTAGCAGAACGGTTATATTACTTAGTTTAATATAAGTAGAAGGGAATGTAATACCTAAAGTGATAGTCAAATGTTTTAAAAGCTGTAACTATGCGATTGTCATTAACATTCGCTTCTTTGTATGATTCGGAGTAAACACTGACGTCCTGTTTGAGAAAAGAATGAGTATTTTAAAAATGAAACAAAAAATAAGGTTTATCTCGGAAACGATTAGCTCTACGACCAAAATTTAAAAGGACATAAATTGTGTGTTTTGACGAGATTTACATTTTTTGTGTAGTAAGTTTTTGTCCATCTCTTTTGCTTTATCAACTATGCAAAAGTCATTTAGAATGAGAAGGACTTCAGAGGTCATTCCCAGAAAATTCAAGATATGCATTATATCTGTCATATTAATATCTTTATACAGTATTTTAACCAAAATCATCACAACCATTTTTACGAAAATCAAAATTTTTGAAAACTTTTCCATGTAAACGGTAGTTTTGCGTAGGGGATTTTCTGAAAATCTTTGTGTTGCATCTTAGGAAATACTAAACTTAAACACCAAGTTTTGTATTTAACGGACTTTTCAGATTTGAGTTAAGGTGTCCACAGACACATGCACATACATACCCAGCAACCCATCCTCCTATCCACCCTCACACAAATACACACAGAAAGACAGACAGACAGAAAGATTGACAGACGCACACACATACTGACCTTTTTCTAAAAATGCATCTTTTTCTCCCTTCAATGATTTTTAAGGTATTTTTCAAAGTATGCAGTTTTTTTTTATTTCAAATGATTATGTATTTCATAGCACAATAACTATAGAATTTAAACCAAAAGAAAACTGTGCCAAAATATTCATTGTGGACTGAAATATGTGTGTGCAAAATTTCATTGCAATATCTCAAATAGTTTTCAAGAAAAGGGTACATAAGTGTGAAAAATCATAAACTTGAGAAAACGAGAAAGGAACATTTTGTTTGATTGTTTTATTTAGCATACTTTAGATATTGCCTAAAATCCATAGTCAGCTTCGTCTCCCTGGTCTTGTGTAGCTCTTTTCTTCCCTCTGTTGCTCTGTCTAGCCTGCTGGGCAAGTTTTTCATTCTTACCTGCTGCAGAGGCTCATCGATCCCTCGGAAAACTCTTCTCATGAAGACTCCTGGGGTGAATCCCAGCTTCTCAATGAGAAGAAGAACCCTTGCTATATTCCCGTCAGTGAATACAGCAACAGCAACGTATGTAACCTTACCATTGCATTTGAAACAAACAATGTTTTCGGGAATCGGTTACAAATGAGAGCATTAAAACACTCATTTGGTTTTTGGGTTTCCCGTGTAGACATTTCTTCAATAGTCCAGGATGGCAGAGTGCTTGATAGACTGGCTGGATGGCTAACATAACTGCTTCTGGTAGACTCTTATGATGTACAAATTCTTTTCCAGTTTGTTGTGAAATTTTATATTTGCATCAGATGTCAGAGCAAAGTCCACGTTGAGGTTTACTGTCTGTTGACAAACAATGAAATCATGTTGCCCATGCAGCTTGTCCCATACTATCAAGATTATTCACATTATTTCTAATTGCATTGCCGTAGTACACCTGTAGCCCATCAATTCTCTTTTTTGTTACTCTGTTCTCAACCCCAAGAGGTTTCCCATATTCCAGAACATTGCCCTTGTTTAGGTCTACAAGCCTCTTCAATTTTCCACTCATGCGTTTTTGTATCTGACAAATACACTCCAGCTTCTCCACAAGTAAGTTCCCATATGATTTACTTTCACTCGCTCTTTTGAATGCGCTGGAGTACCTTGTGTACCTCCACCATGCTTTTCTAAGGAACAGTGGAAAATTAGCTTCAATCCTTCAGGTTCCATCCCTCCGCTAGCACCAGAATTGTTTTTGCTGCAGCTTTTGGAATGTTATTTAGACCAATCCCTTTCTTTATCATCATCTGATTTGTGTAAGGAACAAACTGTGCAGTGTTTAGACATCACTTGTACATCTAGCACCTTTCCGGTGTCTACATAGATTACACTCGACACGCCGTGGAGACTTGTATGACATTTCTTCATCCAAGTATTGTCACGAAAGAACTGTTAAATCTGTGGCAATTGTATCATCATAGCATGTATTTTCATCAATAGCTGCTTCCTTCAAACTATCCCTCCACACCTCCTGAAGACTATTGCACAATTTATGATTTACAGCACGGAATTTTGTAGCGGGGTATGGAGCTGGTGGACGTACCTGGTGGGGCTGGGCTGCGCAGCGACGACTGGTCCTATCTCCGGCGTTGCAGCTGCTGAAATCGATTCTCGATGCTCCTCGGCTATTGGTGGGCTCAGCGACGAGCAATTGAGACCTATTTATATCTAGCTTTGGTATTTAGCTACGGTGATCTCCAGGGGGTGGTAGGGAATTAACTTAAATAACGTCGGCACTTTTCGTTCAATCAAGGTTACGTGCAACGGTTACGTGCAGAATTATTGTAGACACTTTAAATTTTCGCCGTGGCTTCCTTACGCGTGACATTTATTTCAACTGGGTGAATCACTATATTAACTTTACTATATTTACGAGGATTCTTGTTTCGGGCATCACAGAGTCTACGTGTAGTTACATTCCAACTGCCTCAATCCCTATAATGACTGCTAATTCGCGCATACTTCTTGTTTTGGGCGACACAGATCTCCCCTTGGAGTCACATCTCAACTGCTTAAAATTGCGGTGAATACTCTATAGTTATAACAAATTCTACCCACGCGGAAAACCCTCAACTCGTAATCTTATTGGCCCATTTTTGGCGCCGAAAGTGGCTTAGGGTGCGCTTCTGCCGTGACGTGATTAATTGTAATTGGTCAATGCGTCTTTCACGTGATTCTTGGCCTAAATTTCCTCGTGGTTCCCCGGTTTATGTCGTCTTCGCTTTTCTTGCGGAGACGTGACCACACAATAGCGTCTTTCCCCTCTTGCAATAGACAAAGAAATAGCGCAAACAACTGAATTCGTCGCTTGAGAACTCTGGGGTTGAAGTTAGAAACGCTTTCCAGGAACAATTTCTCTGAACATCCAATATACAATAAATACACTATATCTTACTTACTAATTAACCTAAACAATTTAATCAATTTCAAATATTGATTATGCGCTTATTCACATGGGCGATAATCCGTCTCAATCTTGACTGATGGAGTGACATATTCGTAATGCCATATAACAAATTTCCACTTTCCCTTCCTACATCAATATACCGTAGGTCATAAGTCAGCCTTATGTTTACCTAATACATTCAACTTATAGGTATATAGGTATAAGTTAGTCAGGTTGCACTGTCTTTCTAAACACTGAACAGTTCAAAACTTGTAGCAACACTCACTCGTTTATCTATAAACAACAGCCCTCTATACCAACGGTTCCCAACCGGTGTGCCCCGGCACCCTAGGGTGCCGTGTGATTGGCTAAGGGGTGCCGCGAGATATTGAGATAAACAAAAAAAAATACCTTCTACCGAAGCCTAAGTCTTGTAAGGTCTTGAAATATAAGTCAAATCAATTACTCTCATGCACGGCAGATGGTGATAGTGGTTGATTCATTTCAATAATTCAGTTATACTAGTATCCCACAGATGGCATTACATCTATACCCTGCCGAAAATTCCCGAGACTACTCGCTTCCTCACGAACATTCCCGAGACTTCGACATGAATATATAAAAGTGTACGCCGCTTGGCGCTTTCAGTTGTCTTCCTCGCGTTGATTCACAGTGTTTAGCTATGGATAAGTTCATTGTTAAACGTAAACGCCAGGACAGTGAAAGTGAACAGTCGGCTCCTACTGTTTGCTTTAAGAAGCCAAATCTTACAGTTTCTCCCGGACCGTCGAATTCACCACATAAAGAAGACAAACGAAAGAAAAGAACATACCAGGACAGTTACTTAGCGTATGGATTTAAGTGGAATAACAACGAGGAAAACCCTATCCCTGTGTGTTTAGTTTGTGGCGAAACACTTAGCAACGAGACCATGGTACCTAGCAAACTGAAGCGGCATCTTACAACAAAGCATCCTAGTGTGTCACAAAAAAGTGTAATGTATTTTTCACATATCTTAAATGGGGAGAAGAAAACAGCTGTGCGAATGGTAAAGAGATTGACCATAGGTGATACTGCTCTTGAAGCCTCATTTAAAGTAGTAGAACTGATAGCTAAAAAAAAGAAACCTCATACTCTTGGAGAGGAAATCATTGGCCCTGCATGTCAAGTTATAGTTTCAACAATACTTGGCGAAGGAGCAGCTAATCAAATTTCGAAAGTTCCTCTGTCCAACAACACAATCAGCCGCAGGATATCTGAAATGTCATGCAATATCAACGAACAAGTCACGGAGAAAATAAAAACGTATAGAACATTTGCTTTGCAAGTAGATGAGAGTCTTGATATTGGTGACAAACCGCAACTCCTTGGTTTTATCAGATATATTGATGAAAAAGATATTAGTGAACAGTTTCTGTTCTGTAGACCGCTGGAGACTACAACCACAGGCCATGATATTTTCGTTTCTATTAATTCCTATCTCAATGACCATGGTCTTTCATGGAAAGACTGTTGTGGTATATGTACAGATGGTACACCATCTATGTCTGGGAAAATTAAAGGCTTTACTGCCAGAGCTCTCAATGAAAATCCATCCATTATTATAACTCACTGTTTTCTGCATAGAGAGGCATTAGTCGTGAAAGCGTGTAATGAAGATTTTGCTGAAGTGTTTAACCAAGTTGTGAAAATGGTGAACTATATGAAGTCTCGACCTTTAAAGTGCAGAATTTTTGAACAGTTATGTCGCGCAACGGATGCAGCTCATACCTCTTTGTTACTTCACACAGAAGTAAGGTGGTTGTCGCGGGGTCGTGTATTGGACCGGTTTCTCGAACTTAAAGAACAGCTAAAAACTTTTTTTAAGGATGAAAATCAAGACACATTTCATGAGCTCTTACTAAGTGATTCTTGGTGTTTTGAACTGTCGTATCTGGCAGATATTTTTCATAAGCTGAATGAACTGAATGTTTCGATGCAGGGTAGACATGAAACAATAATCTCCTCAACCAATAAAATGAAAGGTTTTAAAAGAAAACTTAGTTCTTGGAAGTCTGCAGTTCAAAAAGGAGATTTGTCGAACTTTCCATCTCTTCTTAATGTGGCAGGAGATAAAGATCTGGGTAAACTGAAAGACCGCATTTGTGATCACTTATCAAGATTGCAAGATGCAATAGATGCGTACTTTCCAACTATTTTCACTACGAATCTCGACTGGGTTGTCTCACCATTTGATTTCGTAGATAGTGCAGAGGAAATAGATTTCACTGCTTGCGAACGAGATGAATTTATTGATCTTTGCGCTGATTCCACACTCAAAGGTAAGTTCACCAAGAGTGAGGCGTCGGTGCCTAGTTTTTGGCTTCAACGGAGAGAGCAGTACCCTAACCTAATGAAGAAAGCAATTAACGCAGTTTTGACCTTTTCAACATCCTATCTATGCGAGCAAGCCTTCTCTGCTATGGTGACAATAAAATGCAAAGCAAGAAATAGACTGAATAACCTTGAGGATGATTTGCGTGTTTCACTGTCAGCTGTAAGACCCGACATCACATATCTGTGCTCTAAGCATCAATCACAAGTTTCACATTAATCATTAATCGAACAAAATTTATTGGTGTATTTTTACTCAGTGATTGTAGTAAAGTTTACTGTATTATGTAATGATGTACGTTATTATTATATAATATTTCAACAAATTAACATATTAAGCTTAATTTTCTTGTAATTCAAGGAAGGGTGTCCCTGGTGTTTAATGTTATTCCCAAGGGTGCCGTGAACTTCAAAAGGTTGGGAAACACTACTCTATACAGTGGCTCATACTTGCCTCTTCAGAACCTACAGAAATATAGCTTCTCTCTCTCTCTCTCTCTCTCTCTCTCTCTCTATATATATACATATATATATATATATATATATATATATATATATATATATATGTTTGCCCGTAAGAAATGTAGAGAAACAAAGGATCAAAGCTGATAATTAAGCAAGCAGAAAAAGTGGGCGGGGCATGACAAGTTCTAAGTTTTTAATTTACTTTGACCACAAAGAACTCGAATTAGGTTATGAAACTTTGGGAACATAACGATCAATTGGTGAAATAATAAAATCATCGAAAAATTGGACCTTTCTTCCTACGTCACCCCTTATTGTTGTCAGGTTCAATTGTACATTTATATTCTTTTTAATTTCTCTCGCACGAATTCGCATTGTACATTGTAGGTAGAGAAGGTTTGAATTTCACTGAAAATTCGAAAGCGAGATTTCACCGGGTCTACATATTTTGGGGCTACCTGAATCAAAAAAAAAATATTTTTAGGACAAGGTCAGAGGGCACACACACAGACAGGAATTTGGGCATCTTTGTAATTCCTGTTAAAACAACTAACTAAATGAAGTTAAATTAATCATAATTCATAATAATTTATTTAAAAATCCAAATAAAACGTAATTTTTTCTTCCAACATTTAATATTCACAAATAACTACGCGAGCGGAAACACGAACAAAGAAAGGGTCATTTTCTAAATATGATTTTTTGGATTTAGGGGACCTTAAAATATGTATTAACAGGGAAATCTCGCTATAGAATTTTGAGTGGTATACAATACTTTATCTATTATGTACATAGCAAAAAGTGTGACAACCACACAGAACTCCTATGACGTGGCAAAACCACCTTGTCGCTCCAAGAAGTAACATTAGAAAATACAAGATACCTTATCGGATACTCAGAAGTTGATGATACTAGTTTATTCCTACTTTAAAAATCAAAACGAAGTTACTATTTAGTTGTTAGTTTACTATTAGAAATAGACATACCCTATCAGTGTTAATCAGTTATTTGGTTTTGAATGTTGATCAAGTTTGCCTCTGAAAATATCTGCATGACAAGAATCGATATTTACTACATAAAAATGAATCATTAAGAACACGAAAATCCACATGAGCAAATTCCGGTTTAAAGCTAATTTGTTAACAGTTTGAAAGAAACCAAATAAAACCATCAATCCAAGGGAGGGAGATAGAACATAATTATTTTAAAAACTTAATTTAATGCATTTTGGTTCATTTATGCACGTATGTGTTCATTAAACACATTATTAATGTGTGGTTAAGACTTTCCTAAACACTGATACAGGTCTTAAAATTGTATTTACTGTCATCTACGGTAAAAGTGTTAGAAACAATATGTTGCAAAACAAAAACATATTAGGCTCTAGCAAACGAAGTAAATTGAAATTGGTAGAGACATTTACTTCACTTAGAAAGAAACGACAGGTCAGCTTAGAGGCTGAAGGGCAGAGAAAATAAATGACAATTCTGGTAAGAGAATCTGATCACTCTGGGTTTGGACTATATATTTTGGCGGAATGTGCACAGTGCGAGAGCCAACGATCAATTCAACTAAATAAAATGATTTGGTATTTACTAGAGAGAGATTGGCATTTTAGGATATACTGGGTGACCAGACTGGTACAACATGGATAAAGTGCCATATCATATTTATTCACTTCGGGTAATTCATCACTACTGTTTCTTTCTGTTTCTTTTACTATAATTTTTACTTTCTCTAGATCCGGATGTACAATGTACATGGGGATAGAGAAATATTATATTCCACCCAAAAATTCGATGTGGCAATTTTACCGGAAATGCATGTTTTAGGACCTCCTGAATCCAAAATAGCATTTTCAGAAACAGGTCCGTTTGTGTGTGTGTGTGTCTGTGGACAGCATAGCTCAACAACGAAAAGACGGTTAAATACCAAACTTGGTATTTAAGTTTGGTATCTTCCAAGGATGCGACACGAAGATTTTCAAGAAAATCCCCCACCCCTTAATCATCCTTTACATGGAAAAAATTTCTAAAATTTTGTTTTTCTTAAAAATGGTTGTAACGATTTTGATTAAAATACCACATATTAAAGCCATTTTTATCACAAATAAAATGTATATCTTGAATTTTCTGGGAATAGCTTCCAAAGACCTGTTTATTCTGGACGAATTTTGCTTAATTTGGCATAACTAGTGAACCGTAAGAGACAGACGAAAACTTACACTACAAAAAATGTAGATCTTGTTCAAATACACAATTTATGACATATATATATTTTTTTTCGTGCTGCTTACCGTTTTGGAGGTATGCCTTGTTATTAGTTTCAATTAGGATGTACTTGTACTTTTCTCAGACGGAAGTATACCTGTTTCTTTTGTTCTACTCCTTGAAGCGAATTGCAATGACAATTGCATAACAACAGCTTTTAAAACATTTGACTATCACTTTAGCCTAGTTCATTCCCTTAGTTCCAGTCTACTTATAAGGAACTAAGTAATAACATTCTGGTAATGTTTATCTCCATTAGAATGGTGTTGAAAGAAGAATTATCTTTTGTAAGAAGTGTGTGTATAGAGTAGCTAGAGAAAGTCATGTGAGTGTAACACATCAGATTTTTTTCTTTTGTTCCATCCATTCCTCCACCCGTCCATCCATCCATCCATTCATCTATTATACTTTTATACACCTATGAAAACCTATTTGAAATGATGCTCTAAAAAAAGAAAACTACAGTGCCTAAAGACTGCTAAACATTACAATTTCCAAAGTCTTTAGGACTCTCATTCGATGTCTCATGCAAAACAGCTGGAGTGTCGCAGTCGGTATTGTAATAGACTACAAGGTGCAGCTCAGTAAAAAATATCTGATGTGTTACATTTACACGATTTTCTCTGCCTTTCTAAAAAAAAAAATATTCTTACAAAATAGTATTCATGCTAATAAGATAAATATTAGCAGACACTCCCTTATCATTTGCTTCTTGTAGGTAGAAGGGAAATAACAGAAAAGAATACCTAAAATGTCAGTCAAGTATTTTAAAATGGTTGCTATCCGAGAAATTCGAATTTCTTTGCAATAGAAGTAAGAAACGAAAGATAACTTAAATTGAAAAGTGAAGCCCTAACAGGAATATCTCGGAAACGGTTATCTCTATAGAAATGTATAGGTATGACATAAATTGTGTTTTAACAATATCTATATTTTTAATGTAGTAAGTTGTCTATCTCTTACAGTTTACTAAATTACTCATTCGGAATGAAGAGTTCTTCAGAGATTATTCCCAGAAAATTCAAGATATACATTTCATTTGTTATGAAAACAACTTAAATAAACTATGGTATTTAAATAAAAATGGTTAGAGTGATTTTTGAGAAAATTAAAATTTTAGAAAAATACTTTGCCTAATTGGGGATGAGAGATTCAACTGAACATCTTCGTATTGCATCCTTGGAAGATACGGTACTGAAATACTAAGTTTGATATTTAACCGACTTTCTATTTTTGAGTTATTCTACCCACGAGCACGCCCAAGTAAACGGACCTTTTCTAAATTTTTACTTTCTCTACAGTACTATGTACATAGTGTATAGAGAAGTTATTGTAATGCGCCCAAAAATTCGATACCGAGATTTCACCGGAAATACATGTTTTGAGACCCCTGAATCCAAAAAAAGCATTTTTAGAAAAATGTCCGTGTGTGTGTGCCTGTGGGAAGCATAGCTCAAAAACGAAAAGACCGTTACAAACCAAACTTGGTATTTAGGTTTGGTATCTTCCAAGGATCCGACAAGAAAGATTTTCAAGAAAATCCTCCCACCTTCAACTACCCTTTACATGGAACTTTTTTCGAAAATTTTGATTTTCTAAAAATGGCTACAACGATTTTGATTAAAATGTCATATATTAAAGACATTTACACAACAAATAAAATATATATCTTGAATTTTCTGGGAATTGCCTCTGAAGACTACTTTATTCTGGATGAATTT
The DNA here is from genome assembly GCA_030762935.1 of Hymenopus coronatus. NCBI lineage: Eukaryota > Metazoa > Arthropoda > Insecta > Mantodea > Hymenopodidae > Hymenopus > Hymenopus coronatus. Next base: position 164,414,265 of record CM060881.1, read on the forward strand.
TACGGAATTTTGCATAACTACTAAACCGTCAAGAGATGGAAACAACTTACCACACAGCAAATGTAGAATACAATAAAGCATATATTTTTTGTCGTGGTGTTGATCGTTTTTAAGATTTTATATATATATATATATATATATATATATAAATAGTTGTAGCTTTACGTCGTTTAACCTGGTTGGTCATATCGGACGATGAATGAAATTGGTGAAATGATGCTCAAATGATCTTGGGGTCCATGGAGCTTAAAGTTGCTCGACATTCGTCTTCTCAGAATAAGGGAAAACCCCGAAGAAAACCTTATCCGAGCATTTCACCCTAAGCGAGATTCGAACTCACAACCTTTCGAAGGGAAGATTTAATCTTCCCATTTTTATCAAAATATAATATAAATTTTGAGCACCAAAAAATTCTCAGGCACTCTACACCACACTACCCAGGCGGGCATCATACATGAATTTGTGAACTCCTGTCCATACAAACAAAGGAACTTCAGTCCCATAGCAATCAGCTTTTGATTGTCATTTTAACCTATGCTACTCCCTCATTTCCCTTCTACTTACACGGAAGCAAGTAATATCGCTATTTCTGCTAATTTTTTCTCGATTAGCTTGAAGTAAATAGAAGCATAAGCTTTTTAACAATAATTTGTTGCAGAGATGTAGAGAAAGTCATATGAATGGAACACATCAGATTTTTTTTATTGAGGGATACTCAAAACATTTATTTCCGGAGAATCTCAACAACAAACTTTTCTGTGGGATTCAATACCTTCGCTACCTACTATGTACATTGAACATACGTGCTAGAGAAAGTTATAAGCACCTATTGGTAAGAAAAAAAAAAGCAATTGAAAGCAAAGTTCACTTTCAATTGATCAATGGCATTATCCATATAGAAAGTAAAGATAGATGATGCATATGACTTAACACAATCTGCAACACAAATATTCACAGCGGGAAGCAACATTCACAACAACGTTGAAGCAAGAATGGCTGCCTGGATGTGTGAAGAAGACACGCTAGGCGCATATAAAAGCAAACTAAAAAAATCTAATGTGTTCCATTCACATGCTGTCCTCTAGCTGTTCGGTAAACAAACCTTTTATTCAAAACATTAATCTGTTATCTACATCATGCTAATCAAGATAAATATAAAATGAATTATTCTTACTGCTAGCTGCCTTGTAAGTAGAAGGTACATAAGAAGATGATCACGCTAAAGCGTTATGATACATTCACAATGAAATGCAAGCACAAACGCAATGTAAGGGCAAGAGTTTGGACTCATATTATTTAATGTAATCATTCACATAGAAACATGCAAGACGCATCGCAATGCAATACAACGCAAGAGTTTGCAAACTCCAAACTTTATCCTTGCGTTGCATGAAAAGAGGAAGAATTCTGCTTTTCTCTACGCATTGCTAATGAATTCAATAACAAACGATCACACTGCAAGATTTTGCAGGGCCTGCTGTACATGCATGCTCTTGTATTTGGCCGTGCAGTGCCGCGCCATCTCTAATCTTCCTCAAGATGTTATGACAGTCTCCTTGCCAATCCTTCTTTGATTTAATGGAAGTAACTATCATCTGTGTATAGATTTATTAGTTCTCATAAATCGAAGAATTCTTAGTTCATTAAATGTGTAGCTTTATCACTTTCCGCAGTCTCTATGCTTGTGCTATTTTCAAAAATTTTGAATGAGACGTCACTGCCACTAGCGTCAGTTGTTAGTATGTAATGTATTTATTTTGTAAAAGATTGAGTGGTATTGTGGTTATGTTATTCAGTTTGTAACTTGCAGAGCGCTTGGAAAATATTCGCATGTAACTTGCAGATCTAGAAACCCGTGATAACTTTTTGCGTTGTGCTTACGATTGCATTGTGAATGGTGTTTCCCTGCGTCTGCGTTTATGCTATGTTACGTCTGCGCTTGCATCTCATTGTGAATGTAGTATTAGTCTCGTCCTTTAAAAGCCAGTCACTATATAATACAATTGAGGCTCGGTAAATAAACGAGAAATGAGAAAAAAAATGTCTTCCCGATTGAGAAAAGTTTAAGTTGTTTAAAATTGAAACTATTAATCCAGAAAAATCTCGAAAACGGTTAACTCTACACACTCAAAAGAAATGTTTATGACATAAATTGTGTGCTTTAATGAGACCTACATTTTTTGTATAGTAAGTTTTTGTATGCTTCTTACGGTTTTCCAGTTATACAAAAGTCACCCAGAATGAAGTAGGTTTCAGAGGCTATTCCCAGAAAATTCAAGATATACACTTGGTTTGACATAAAAATATAAAGTTATTTTAATCAAAATCGTTAGAAGCATTTCACAATTTTCGAAAAATGTTTCATGTAAAAGGTAGTTTGGGGTGGAGGGATTTTCTAAAAATTCTTCTTGTCGCATCCTTGGAAAATGTCTAACTAAATACCAAGTTTGGTATTTAGCGGTCCTTTCTTTTTGAGCTTTCCTGTCCACAGACACAAATACACAGAAACTTACGAACCTTTTTCTGAAAATACTTGTTTCTTGGAATCAGGGGGTTCCGGAACATGTATTTCCGGTGAAATCTCGGTGTCGAATTTTTGGGTGCATTACAATACCTTCTCTATACACTATGTACATTGTAAGTGTAGAGAAAGTAAAAATATGATCACTGCTCAAATAATCAAGCTGAAATGTTTAAAGTAAATACTATCTTCTTTAGACACGCACTATGGACAACAATGTACAATCTATTAATTGTAAATATTGGAACAACCTCGTGAACGCAAATCAGAGAATTTAATTCTTTCAAGTGAGTGAAGGCGGACGTCGGATTTGAAAGGAATGACCTGGCTGACAAACTAGCAGCGAACTGGGGTATCATCTCCATAGAATGAACGGTGAAAACAGAAAGAACGAGAAGACTCGCCTAAAGACGGAATCAATGGGAGAATATCAAAATAGGCACTCAGAGTAGACGCGTCTTAACAAATAGAAACAAATCTGATGTGTTCCATTCACATGACATTCTCCACATCTCTGCAACAAATTATTGTTAAAAAGCCTTGTGCTTCTATTTAATTCTTGCTAATCGAGAGAAAATTAGAAGAAATGGTCTTATTATTTGCTTCCTTGCAAGTAGAAACGAAATGAGGGAGTACCATTGGTTAAACTGATAGTCAAAAGCTGGTTGCTATGTGATTGAAGTTCTTTTGTATGTATGGACAGGAGTTGACAAATCCCCGTATGAGAAAAGTATAAGTATTTTAAAGCTGAATCCAAAAACAAGGAATATCTCAAAAACGATCAACTCCACGAAAAAATGTACATAACATAAAGTTGTGTGTTTTAACGAGCTCTACATTTTCTATGAAGTTAATTTTTATCTATCTCTTACGGTTTACCTGTTATGCAAAATTCCGTAAAATTTACCCAGAATGAAGTAGTCTTCAGAGGGCATTCCCAGAACATTCAAGATATACATTTTATTTGTGATGTAAACATCTTTAATATACGACATTTTAATCAAAATCGTTAGAGCAGTTTTTGAAAAAATCAAAATGTTCATAAACAATTCCATGTGGAGGGTAGTTGGGGGATTTCTTGAACATCTTCGTGTTGCTTCCTTGGAAGAAATCAAGCTTAAATATCAAGTTTAGTATTTATCGGTTTTTTCGTTTTTGAGCTATGTTCTTCACAGTCACACACATACACAGATATACACACATACACGGACCTTTTTCTAATTTTTTTAATTCAGGAAAACCCAATCTCGGTATGGCATTTTTGGGTGTATTACAACACCTTCTCTATACACTATGTACATAGTAGTGTAGAAAAGGATAAAATCTGACATGTTCCATTTACGTGACTCGCTACGGTTCACTAGTAATTCAAAATGTTTGCAGAATGAAGAGGTTTACAGATGCTATTACCAGAAAATTCACGATATTAACTATATTTGCCATATAAGCATCTTCAATATATCCTCAGCGTTCTGCCAGAAATCGTTAAGTCCAAAATCCGTGTTTTGAGATAGAGTAATTTTAAAGTTTGGCTTGGTTCTAAACATCCGATATCGCATTGTTCTAAATTTCAAACACATTTTAAATATATGTGCACTTTTTAATCATTGCTTTAAATATAGTTTTAATTCCCTTTTCTATATATATAGCTGTAATATTCCTTAAACTTTTCAAAACATTGGACGAAGTGACTTCTGCCAGAAGAGTAAAAGGCAATTTAAACAGGATATGTAGCCCACTGCATTATAAAATGAAGAGTTCGTTATATTATTATAGATGTATTAACTGTTGTCTAATGTTTCACACTTTTTATTTTCTTGACACTTCAGTAACTTTATTAAAAAATATTTTTCAGTGCACGGGTAAAAACTCTGATGTGTTCCATTCACATGACTTTCTCTATATCTCTGCAATGAATTATTTCTAAAAGTTTATGCTTCTATTTACTTCCTGCTAATCGAGAAAAAATTAGCAGAAATAGTCTTATTACTTGCTTCCTTGTAAGTAGAAGCGAAATAAGGAAGTACCATAGGTTAAAGTGATGGTCAAAAGCTAGTTGCTATGTGACTGAAGTTCCTTTGTTTGTGTGGACACGAGTTCACAAAGTCCTGTATGAGAAAAGTATGTTTTTATAGCTGAAACCAAAAACAAGGAATATCTCCAAAACATTCACCTCCACTAAAAAAAGGTATATAACATAAATCGTGTGTTTTAAAGTGCTCTACATTTGTTGTGTGGTAAGTTTTTGTCCATCTCTTACGGTTTAGCAGTTATGCAAAATTCCGTAAAATTGACCCAGAATAAAAGTAGTCTTCAGAGGCTATTCCCAGAAAATTCAAAATATACATTTTATTTTTCAGGTAAATATCTTTAATATACCATATTTTAATCAAAATCGTTAGAGCCATTTTTTAGAAAATGAAAATTTTCGAAAAAAGTTCCCTATAAAGGGTAGTTTGGGGTGGGGGGATTTTTCTCAAAATCTTCGTGTCGCATCCCTAAGAGATACTAAACTTAAATGCCAAGTTTGGTATTTCACCGACTTTTCATTTTTGAGTTACCGTGTTCACAGACACACGGACACACGGACACACACACACACATACACACGGACCATTTTCTGAAAATACTTTTTTTGGATACAGGGGACCCTAAAACCTATATTTCCGGTGAAATCTCGGTATCGAATTTTTTGGTGGAGTGCAATACCTTCTCTATACACTATGTACATAGTGCGTATAGAGAAAGTAAAAAATTCATGTATAAAAGGATTTGCATCAATTTTCAACCACATTTGAAATCGGACATAGCCTATGATTAACTTCTGAAACTGAAAAGCTTAATATAAAGCATATGGTTACTTTTAACAAATTAAAAACATAATATAGTTTATTATAACATAACATAACAACAAATAAAGATAATACTCCTCATTGAGATACCGAAAGAGCAATAGGTATTTCAAAAATCCAAGGCTGTCATTTTCATATCTGTAGCATTTTATTTTCGAAAAGTACCTTCATAGAATGACCAGCGCTGAGAAACCTTTGTTCAATCAAAGTAATGTTAGTAGTCTGAACAATATTGCAACAAAAGGACAGCAACATATTGGTTTCGATTTTGAACCAAAACAAGAATACGAAGAAATTCAGGCGTGTTCCATTCATATGACTTTCTCTACATCGCTGTAACAAATTATTATCAAAAACATATATTTCTGTGTACTTTATGATAATCGAGAAATTAGCGGCAATTGTCTTAATTACTTACTTTCCTGTAAGTAGGAGGAAAATAAGGGAATAGTCAAATCCGTTAAAAGCTGGTGGCCATATGGTTAACATCCATTTCTATGCAGGTCCAGTTTTTTACATCTTTCCGTGTGAGGAAAAAATTAAGTATTTTGAATCTAAAACAAATAACAAGGAATATCTCAGAAATTGTCAATTCAAAAAAAAAAAAAAAAAAAAGACATAAATTGTGTGTTTTAACGTGATCTACACTTTTTGTGTAGTAAGTGTGTGTCTATGTTTATCTATCTCTTACGGTTTACCAGTTGCGCAAAATTATCAGGCTATTATCAGAAAATTTAAAATATGTATTTTATTTGCTATATAAGTATCTTTAATATATAGTACTTTAATCAAAACCGTTAGACCCATTTTTGAGAAAATAAACATTTTCAAACTTTTCCCATATAAAGAGTAGTTTGAGGAGGAGGAAGTTTTCTCAAAATTTTCGTGTCGCATCCCTGAAAGATAGTGAACTCAAATACCAAGTTTGGTATTTTATCAACTTTTCGTTTTTATGCTATTGTGTTCACAGACACAGGGACACACACACACACACACACACACACACATACACACTCGCACGGACCTTTTTAGGAAAATGTTTTTTTTGGATACAGTCGACCCTAAAGCATATATGACCGGTGAAATCTCGATATTTATGGGTGGAGTGCAATACTTTCTCTATACACTATGCACATAGTAGGTGTAGACAAAGTAAAAAGAGATGTTTGGTTTACTGTTTGTGGCAAATAGATAAGAAAGCGGTAAAGAGAGGTCCCAACTTCAGTGCTTCAGTTCGTGTCAGGTGTAACAGTGTGCATTATTTGATGAAGCTCCCTCATATTCTGTTAAGTTGCAGGTACATCAGGGCAACTTCACTACTTGGGATTTGTAATACACTCTGTAGGTCGAAAATGACTGTCACAAATATTTCTTCTTTAGAAGCCCTACTTTGTCATTTGCTTTGGTCTGGTTGGCTTCTTGTTCCATTTGCTTATAATTTAGATATCTGGGCCGCAGTTCTTTATTTTCTTAAACTTGAGTAGCTTCAAATATGATGCAAAATGAGAACCTTTTAGACTTAAAAAGGAATAGTTATAATCGTGGCATCAAAATAAATAAATAAATAAAAATCATTTGTGTATTGTCAGACTTGCTGTTTTCTGATTAACTTCTTTACACCTTGTTCATAAAACGAGTGCATCTTAGATATAGACAGCTTTCTATCCAAATTGTTCTTTTGAAACTATTTAGTAATATAATGAGACACCATAGCAAGCCCCTACACAGCTGCGTGGACCTGCTAAAGTGTGAAATGAAGAAGTGTGGTAGAGGGCAAGAGACTCGCGCACAATAGTGACATTTAAAACAGCTATAATTCGACATAAGGATATCTGAGTAGGAAATTATTGCGACAAGTTCTTTATGATCGTTAGCATCTATGCACGGAGATTAGACCTTGAATGTCCTGTTGGAAGTTGAATAAAGTCACTTTATTGACTAGACGGAGTTTCATTCCTCAACTGAACAAAACAGAAGTAAATATTATCATTGAACTTTATCGCATACCTGCATTTAAAGTGTTTTACAAACGTGATGTAAGCATCACAGAGGGCATAATTCAGCTTTAATACCGTTTTCTTAGTTTCTTCTCAGTGATTCCATATATACTTTCTCCTTTTTACTTTAATGCACAAATTCCTCAACAAGAATTATACGGAGGGTTTGTTAAGAGTGTCTCTGCAGTAAAGTGGTCAAAATGCTAAACTAAAAATGAAATATGCTGAGTACGATTCTAGGTTGATGAAGCTATTCTTATTCACCTCCCTCGAGCCTGGAAATATGAATGCGATACAGAATGTGTGTTAATGTATCCTCAAATTTAAGCTGTCAAAGTGGTAATACGACCATATTACCTAAGGTGGTATGTAAATAAATAAATAAAAACAAACAAACAAACAACATGGTTTAACAGAAAATAAAACATATGCGATACTGGATTTTCAGAGATAGTATGTACAGTATAAAAATTAAATAAATGTGAAATCAGGTACCTGTATTCCATTTCAAGACGTTAAGTAAATATGTTCCATCAGTGTGTGTAGTATATCTGAGTTAGATAGATAAGATAGGTATATTAATATGTGCACAACAGGTCTTTGCTTCCTGAAATAATAATTTATAAACAAATCTAAAATTAGAATAGATTATAACTTAATATCCTTTATGTTCTAACACTTTTGCAAAATTCCTTTTTGCACACTATGGGTTTGTGTTTTGGTCTAAAATTACAGATTTCAAAAACTAACTTAATCCAGGTTTCGGGTAATATTTTTTTTATTATAATATTCAATCTAATATTTTAGCAATGCTTTCTAATGCTAATGAAACATATACAAAATAGTCATGAGAATGAAATTAGCGTTCTCATTAGCTTTGTCAGATGAGAAGGGAAACTAAATACTGAAGGAACTGTGTCAGGGTTTAGTTAGCACCATCTTGCCTTTATTCTCATGGAAACAATTTTTCGCAAAATGCACTGAGTATAGCCTGTGATATTTCGATGGCACAAATTTGTTGCGTCTCGGAGCAGCTGACGACTTACTCAATAATTCTAGTTTATGTATTAGGAGCCTAAAATAAATTGTGATTCTCTTAGTGACCAAGGAAAACCACAAGAATAAATTGGAATGAATATGCAACACAACTGTTATAGTTTATTCTTACCGATGGAAAGTGATCTCAGAATCGTTTTTCGGTGGTTGGTACATTAAGCAGCATAGGAGTGCACCACGTTCATTATTAAACCTTAACACCCTTAAACCACCACTTTTAAAGCCCTTTAAGAGTACTGAACATATGGCAAAAAGCACGTTTGCCCTCCACCTGCTTATGTGCGAGAGGTTTCAATTAGCGACAGCACACCAGCGCCAGCGGTGAGTCTAGGTAATATAATTCCAAGGTCTTTGCCCCATAGCAGGACATTTCTCAATATGCTGCTTTATTTTCTCTATCTCGAAAGCATGTGGATGTTTTCCTCTAGATCACTAGATAAGGATCACTGAAGCGCTTTTTTTCTCAAAGCTTTGTTTAATGGCCCATTACTAATTCAAAGTGTATTTAGGAAAAGAATTTTGCATACTTTTCTTTGTGTTCCATTTTTCAAGAAAAAGAAATTTTTGCATTCACTCTTTCTTTTGTACCTTTTCTAGTTTACCGGCGCTGCAGCAGCAAATTTTGCTCCATTTTAATATAAAATCCTTTTGCCTAATATAATCACCTATAGTCAAATATATTTTGGTTTCAGTTGTGAGTACTCATACTTTTCTCAGACAGGAAGTGTCCGTTTTTCTTTTGTTCTACTCCTGGCCAAGCATAGAAGCGACTTGCAATGACAATCGAATAACGACAGATTTTTAAAACATTTGACTATCGGTTTAGCCTAGTGTATTCCCTTATTTTCTTTCTACTTATAAGGAACTAAGTAGTAAGAACATTCTGCTAATGATTATATAGATTAGCAAGTTGCAGAAAGAAGAAGAATCTTATGTAAGTAGTTTGTGGAAGAGCTAGAGAAAGTCATGTGAGTGTAACACATCAACTTTTTTTATAGTGTTTAACGCTTTTACGACAAATGGCACCAAAGGCGATGGCACTGATGACACATGGATACCCGGTGGAATGCGATGGTGGGGGAAACTGGAGAACTCGGAAAAAACCCGCCTCTGCACAAATCTCACATGCGCTTGGGATCGACCCGGGCCTTCTAGGTGAGAGGCGATCGGCCCATTGATTTACTCTGCTTATACGATTACTGTTAATAATGATGATGATGATGATAATAATAATAACAATAATAATAATAAATCTTACGTGCTGCATTCACATGACTTTCTCTACATCTCTGTAACAAATTATTGTTCATAAGCTTATGCTTCTATTTAATTTAGCAGAAACGGCCTTATTACTTAGTTCCTTTATACGTAAAAGGGAAATAAGAGAATACAGTAAGCTAAATCGACAGTCAAATGTTTTAAAATGTGGTTGCTACGGGAATGAAATTCATTTCTTTGCGTGACCAGAAGTTGACAGGTTCCCGTATGAGAAACGTTTTAAGTATTTTAAAGCCGAAATCAATAACACCGAATATCTCTTAAACGGCCAATCCCACGCAAAAAAATATATGACTTAAATTGTGTGTTTTATCTAAATTTTTTGTGTATTAAGTTTTTGTCTATCTCTTACGGTTTACCAGTTATGCAGAATTTCGCAAAATTCACCCAGAATAAACATGTCTTTAGATATACATTTTGTCATATAAATATCTTAAATATGAGAGATTTTAATCAAAATCGTTAGAATCAGTTTTGAGAAAATCAAATTTTCGAAGTTTTTTCCATGTAAAGCGTAGTTGGGGGTGGCAGATTTTCTTGAAAATATTTGCGTCGCATCATTGTAAGATAGCACACTTAAATACCAACTTTGGTCTTTTCGTTTTTGAGCTATGCCGTCCACAGACACAAACACAAACACACACGCACGCACATACGCAGACGTTTTACTGAAAATGCTTTTTCTGGTTTTAGGGGGACCCAAAACATGTATTTTCGATGAAATCTCAGTATCGAATTTTTGGATGGAATGCAATACTTTCTCTATACACACGTGTAGAGAAAGTATTAAAAGTTCTGTAACGGAAGCGGAAAGCATGTTTATATTGTTGCTGTATTCACGATCACGGACCTGGGGAATTCATCTGAATGAGAGAAAATGCCACACGTTTCCGCTGATGTGCAAGAGGATTAGAACGCAAGACGCTCGCGCTATAACCACCATTGAGCTGCGTTTACTTGAATTTACTCCATTGTGCTCTGCAACACCTTAAACGTTGACTGCTAACATGAAATACGGAACTGTTGGGCCACCTGGTGTGCGTAGTACGTGTAGGGAGCGTAAAAAGGTTAAAACTTAAGATTTCTGAGCATAGGAATTTACGGCATTTGTTACTGGCCAAGGTAAAAATATCCTATCTTCACAGATTCCAATTTATAGGTGAATTATATGTGTCTATGCAATGAAGGAGACACGCGGTAATTTATAACAAAAGTTCTAGAAAATCAAATACCAGATCCGAAACTTCGAAAATTTCGTAATGTAGGTCAGATGTCCGTTGTAATAAACTATATAAAAGGGTTATAATTTCTGTGATTTGTAATACATTTGCAACGCTCAGATATAAACAGGTGGCCCAAACCCCGTGTTTCACGTGTGCAGATATCCCTTAGAAAAGTTGGAACCTGTCAGTGGAGTACTGTCGAGAGCGATCTTCGCTTTACAGGCCATGTTATCAGCGGAGACCGCGAGACGCGCTCTTTACAGGGAGTAAAACGCTCAGTTCAGCGCTTTTAACGCACCAAGGAACATCCATCACACATCTTTGTTGTATGCTGATATCCAATACATACAGTGGTTGTCCCAGAGGTATTCGACCTGACCTATAAATAGCGGTTGTCCTTTCAAACAACAATGATAAAAAGTACCAACCTTAGAACGCTTAAGTTTGAAGTTTCATGAGTTTACATTGCTTAGCATTTGTTTGGCAGCCATCATTAGTGAGTGCTCTCAGCGAATTTGTAAACATGGATAAAACTGTTCATCGTTGTTGTGCAATACTTTCATTTGAAAGGCTTTAGTCCAACTAATATTAAAGCTGAGCTAGATTCTACTTTGAGGGAGTCTGCTCCTTCGTTTACAACAGTGAAATATTGTGTGGCAGAGTTTAAACGCGGCCATACAAGCTGCCAAGACGAACATCGCAGTGATCGTCCAAATGAGGCTACGAGTCCAGAAATTGTAAAGAAAATTCGCAAAATGGTACTGGATGGCCGCTGACTGAAAGTGCACGAGCTAGCAGACATTGTCGCAGACTGAGAAAGTTGTGTGCAAGGTAGGTGCTGCGTTTACTTACAATAGAATAAAAACAGCGTAGTGAGGATGTTTCAATCGAGTGTTTGGCAATGTTTCGCTGCAACAAAGCTGAATTTTTGCGTCGATTCATAACAACAGATGAAACCTGGGTCCATCACTTCACACATGGGACGAAGGAACAATCAAAACCGTGGATTGGTTGGGGAGAATAGGCTCCAAAGGAGGCGAAGACAGTTTCATCTACAGGCAAAGGCCATGGCGTGAGTTTTCTGGGACGCACGCCGGATAATTTTCATTTATTGTCTCAAAAGAGGTAAAGTAATCAATGGCGAATATTATGTGAGCTTGTTACAGCGTGTGAGTGATGAAATCGAGCAAAACTGGCTGCATTTATAGAAAAAAGAAACTTTTGTGCCATCAAGACAACGCACTAGTTCACACGTCCATTATCGCCATGGCCAAAATCAATAAGTTAAAGTTCAAATTGCCTCCTCATGCACCGTATACTCCAGATTTAGCCCCTCTGATAATTTTTTGTTTCCAAACTTGAAGAAATTGCCTGGTGGTAGAAGATTTGCTAATAATGAAGAGATGGAGTCTGCAGACTCTGCTATTCTGCAGACCTCGATAGTTCTCACTATAAATAGGATATCGAAGCTATTAAACATCTCTGGCAAAAGTATATCGAGCTGAAAGGAGACTATGTAGAGAAATAAAATAAAAAAAATCCCCAAACTTGTTGTGCTTTCTTTGCTAGGTTGGGTACTTATGGCACAGACCTCGTAGCAGTCTTCTCACACTAATAAAAGTGTTATTCAACATGTATATGTGTATAGGTATTCCTGTTTAAAGTTCTATTGATATTAATTGATGTTGCAGACTTCTATAGGTAACTGCATAAATGTGGTTTTTATTACCAAGTAGTAGGTCTGTGTGTGTGTTTGTGTGTGTGTGGGTTTGTGTGTGTGTGTGTGTGTGTGTGTGTGTGTGTGTGAGAATGCGTGAGTACAGATGTCCCAAAATTCGACCGCACTAATTGGCACGGTTGTAGAGGGGTCCTATATAAATAGTTTGAGATAGGGAACCTATTGTATCTTTACCAAATGTCAAAATTATGATATGTTTTCAGAACCGTACATCATTGGAAGTAAATTAAAGGAATGCGAGTCCTATTTTCCTTCAGAATGCCTTATTTGTATGCCAGTAGTCGAATGAATGCGATATTGGTGCACTATCAATATGACATAAAACTATTGGACTTGTAACTTTGGAAAACTTGCGAGTTCTTTGAGGGTGTGCACGCCTCTGATAACAGATCGGTTGATTTCAGATCATGTGCAGCTAGCTAGAGCTCTCCGGTATAGCGATGGTCGTCGAATCTCACGATACAATGATCGCACCGCTATCTGAAGTTTCCATTTTTTTGTTTTAATATTTCCCTGTTCTTTTTTTTCAGAGAGTACACGGACCTTTTTCCAAAAATGCTTAAACTTTTCTCAAACGGAAAGACATCTTTCTTCTCGTTTCTCATTTATATACTCCTGGCAATCAAAGATATTAGAATTTCAATTGTTTCACACAGCGACCGCCTTTTAAAGGAAGATACTATCGCTTTAGCCTGTGCATTATTTAATTTCCCTTCTACTTACAAGGGAGTTAGTAATAAGACTAATTATGCTTATATATATCTTGATTACATGATGTGGATAACAGATCAATCTTCTGAATAAAATATTAGTTGGCGAACAACTACAGGGCATCATGTAAATGGAACATATTAAATTTTTTTCCAATCTACTTACAAGGGAAAAAGTAATAAGGACAAATTCTGCGAATGTTTATCTCGATTAGCATGATACTCATAGAATAAATAAGCTTTTTAACACTAATTTTTTACAGAGATGTAGAGAAAGTCATGTGAATGGAACATATCAGATTTTTTTTATGGGTTTTCATGGTTGGCGAATGCTAGGGTGGTGTATTCTTACTCGGGCTTTCTCTCTCCCATTTTCTCTCATTTCGTTTCCCTTATTCATGTTTCAGATTGACTCTGGGACTCAGTGAGTGTCGGGCAGATGGCGCAGAGGCAAGTGCTCTGGAACGTCTTGGTATAACCGTAGGTGAGTTATAGATTTATTTTACAAACATTTCTCGTTGTTTAGTATTTAATTGTTTTTCCACACAAGCTGTGAGCAGCTCTAACCGGGACTTGAGCCACTGCCATGTCGGCGGTTGCCCTTGACATTAAAGAAACAGGACGATAGAAGAGATCCATGGTTTAAATCTCGGGCATATCACTGTACCTTTCAGCTCAACCGCAGTTTCTCGTTCTTTGCTTGTAAAACAGGGTCCTAAGCACTTGACAGCCGATTACAATATGATAAGTCTAAAACTCGTAAACAGACGTTATAAATTCTTATATAACGTGATGATTAAGCGGAGAAATAAAGTATGCTCCAAAATTCTAAAATTTTTAAATAAGATATTTATAAAATAAGAACTATAGCTTTCCTGGCGACGTGTTAATTCAAAATCTTCTCGGGCTTCTAGCCAGGTAATAACTTGGCTTGACACCAACGTTTCGAAGAAGTGCATCTTCCTCGTCTTCAGGGTGAACTGATCAGTTCACCCTGAAGACGAGGAAGATGCACTTCTTCGAAACGTTGGTGTCAAGCCAAGTTATTACCTGGCTAGAAGCCCGAGAAGATTTTGAATTAAGATATTTATACTTTCTCTGCCGAGTTTTAATCGTAATCGATCCAACAATTCCATACCGAGATTCTACCGTCATGATTTGAGGACTCCTGAAACCTACAAAGTTTAGTTTTAGAAAAAGATCTACCTTCCTACCTAACTGCCTGCCTGCTTCCCTCACTATCTGACTGTCTACATCTGTACATGTCTATGGGCAGCATAACTCAAAAACGAAAAGTTAGTTAATTACCAAACTTGGTATTTAAAATTACTATTCTCCAAGGATATGATGACGATTTTCGGGAAAATACACCACCCCAAACTACCATTTACATGGAACATATTTTCGAAAATGTTGGATTTCACAAAAATGGCTCTAACGGTTTTGATTAAAATACATATATCTAAATGCATATCTTGATTTTTTGGGAATAGCTTCTGAAGACCTCATTATTCTGGATGGTTTTTGTATAACTGGTAAACCATAAGAGATAGACAAAACTTACTACACTAAACATGTCGATCTCGCTAAAATACAGAATTTGTGTCATTTAGAGTTAACCACATCAGAGATGTTCTTTGTTATTGATTTAAATTTTAGAATACGTACTTCAACTTTTCTCAAACATGAAGTCAATATGTTTCATATGTACCATGCAGAGAACCAAAGTTTAATTATTTCACATAGCGACCAGCTTTTACAAGATCTGGCTATTTCTTTAGACTACCACGTTCCTTTATTTCCCATCTAGTTACAAGGAAGCAAGTAATAACAACATTTCTGCTATTGCTTATCTCGATTAGCAAGATACAGATCAAAGAACAAACTTTTGTGAGAATAGTTTGTTTGCAGATCAGATAACGAAACTCACGTGAATGGAACAAATCAGATTTCTTCTAAACAAATTATAATCACATCTTTACTTTCTGGATTCCGTCATATGCTGCTCTGCAACATTGCAAGCATTAATTTGTCATACGAGTTATATATTTTACTTTCTCTATACGTACTATAGAGTATAGAGAAGGTATTGCAATGCACCCAAAAATGCGATACCGAGATTTCACCGGAAATACATGTTTTGGGACCATCTGAATCCAAAAAAAGCCTGTTTAGAAAAATGTCCGTATGTGTGTGTGTCTGTCTGTATGTCTATGTGTGCCTGTGTGTAAGTGTGAGTGTATGTGTGTGTGTCTGTGGGCAGCATAGCTCAAAAGCATAGAGACCGTTAAATACCAAACTTGGTATTTAAGGTTGATATCTTCCGAGGATGCGATACGAAGCTTTCACCCCCTACTACCCTTTACATGAAACTCTTTTTCAAAAACTTTTATTTTCTCAAAAATAGCTCTAACAATTTTCATGAAAATATCGTATATTAAAGAGACATTTACCTGACAAATAAAATGTATATCTCGAATTTTCTGGGAATAGCCTCTGAAGACTACTTTATTCTGAATGAATTTTACATAATTTTGCGTAACTGCTAAACCGTAAGAGATAGACAAAAACTTACCACACAGAAAATGTAGAGCACATTAAAACACACAATTTATGTTATATGCATTTTTTTCGTGGAGTTGATCGTTTTTAAGATATTCCCTGTTTTTAATTTCAGCTTTGAAAAACTTTACTTTTCTCACACAGGAATTTGTCAACTCCTGCCCATACAAACAAAGGAACTTCAGTCACATAGCAATCAGCTTCTGACTATCTCTTTAACCTAGATATAGTACTCCCTTAATTCGCTTCTGTTTACAAGGAAGCATGTAATAAGACTATTTCTGCTAATTTTTTCTCGATTACCATGAAATAAATAGGAGCATAAGTTTTTAACAATAACTTGTAGCAAAGATGTAGAGAAAGTCATGTGAATGGAACACATAATATTTTTTACTTTCTCTAGCCTCAATAGAGATACAGAAGATGTTGTAATGCACCCAAAAATTCTATGTCGAGATTACACCGGAAATATGTATTTTGGGGTCCCCTTAGTCCGAAAAAAGCATTTTTAAAAAAAGGCCCGTGTGTGTGTGTGTGTGTGTGTGTGTGTGTGTGTGTGTGTGTGTGTGTGAACAGCATAGCCCAAAAACGAAAAGACCGTTGTTTAGTATCTTCCAAGCATGCGACTCGAAGATTTTCAAAAAAAATCCCCCCCCCCCCACCATAATCTACCCTTTACATGGAAAAGAACTCGGAAATTCTGATTTTCATAAAAATGGCTCAAACGATTTGATTAAAATCTCGTATATTAAAGCCATTTATATCCGAAATAAAATTAATATCCTTTTACATGGACAATTTTCGAAAATGTTTTTTTTTCTTAAAAATGGCTGTAACGATTTTGATTAAAATGCCACATATTAAAACCATTTCTATCATAAATAAAATGTATATTTTAAATTTTCTGGGAATAGCTTCTAAATACCTATTTATTCCGGATAAATTTTGCTTAATTTGGCATAACTAGTAAACCGTAAGAGATAGACAAAAACTTACTAGACAAAAAATGTACGACTTGTTAAAATACATAAGTTATGCCATATCCGTTTTTTTCGTGCAGCTTACCGTTTTAGAGATATTTCTTGTTATTAGTTTCGGTTGTGAAGTACTTACTTTTCTCAGACGGGAGTGTCCGGTTTTCTTTTTGTTCTACTCCTGGCCAGGCAAAGAAGCGATTTGCAATGACAATCGCATAACGATAGCTTTTAAAACACTTGACTATCGGTTTAGCCTAGTGTATTCCCTTATTTTCTTCCTACTTATAAGGAACTAAGTAATAAGAACATTCTGCTAATGATTATCTCGATTAGCAAGGTGCAGAAAGAAGAATAATCTTATGTAAGAAGTTTGTGGAACCGCTAGAGAAAGTTATGTGTGTGTAACACATCAGATTTTTTTTTTCGTGGAGTTGATCGTTTTTGTGATATTCCTTGATGTTGATTTCAGTTTTAAAATACTTAAACTTTTCTCATACGGGAATTTGTCAACTCACGGCCACGCAAAGAAACGGATTTCAATCCTATAGCAACCACATTTTAAAACATTTGAACATCGGTTTAACCTAATGTATTGCCGTATTTCCTTCTACTTATAAGGAACTAAGCAATAAGACCGTTTCTGCTAGTATTTTAGTATGAAATAGAAGAATAAGTTTATTAACAATAATTAATTACGCAGATATAGAGAAAGTCATGTGAATAGAACGCAGCACATTTTTTCTGAATACATTATAGCCAAACGGTCTTTACTTTCTGGATTCCGTCATGTCATATTGTTCTGTAACATAGCAAGCATTTATTTACCGCATGAGGTATATTTAGTTACTTTTAACTTTCTCTACACGTACTCTGTACATGGTATATAGAGAAGGAGTTGTACTTCACCCAAAAATTCGATACCGAGATTTCACCTGAAATATATGTTTAAGGGTTCCCTGTATGAAAAAAAAAAGTACTTTTAGAAAAAAAAAAAAAAAAAGGTCCGTGTGTGTGTGTGTGTGTCCGTGCGTCCGTGTGTCTGTGAACACGATAACTCAAAAAAGGAAAAATGGGTAAAATATCAAACTTGGTATTTAGGATCAGTATCTTTCAGGGACCCAACATGAAGTATTTGAGAAAAATACTCCCACCGGAAACTATCCTTTACTTGGAACTTTAAAAAAAAAAAATTATTTTCTCAAAAATGGCTCTAACGATTTTGATAGAAATATCGTGTATTAAAGATATTTAGGTACATAACAAATAAAATGTATATCTTGAAATTTCTGGGAATAACCTCTGAAGTCTGCTTCATTCTGGATGTATTTTACGGAATTTTGTATAACTGGTAAACCATAAAAGATGGACTTACTAGGGGAAGACCATCTAATTTGGACCAGCGTATATTTTGGACCGATATCAGTTTAGGAAAATGGATACCGTTGGGAGCACCAATAATACGGGTATCTTGAGCAGTGTTTGTTGTAAGCGTTTCCTCCAATTTTCCGCATTCTATTACCAATAACCTTGGAGAGAAGTTGTGGTCTTTGTTGAGAGCGTTTTCGCTCTAATTTTGTCCCGCTTTTAGTATCGTGTTTTCTTCCACCTAAGATCTTTATTTGGAAACTAAACTAAAACGGCGAAACATTCAATATATTGAGGTAAGCGTGGTTTAGATTTATTTCATTAATTCAGTTTAGGAAATGCGATCCACATACAGTTGTGATGTGTCGTGTAATTTGGTCCGGACCAAATCTTATCTGCTGATCCCATTTCTGTACGACAGCTAAGTCTGCTTCCGTTCACATCAGAAGAATCTCTAAACAAGAACAATCAGCACATTTCTGAGATTGCAGACAAGTATTCTTCAGTCCGCATCAGGAGAGTCTTCAAAGAGAAGAAGAAACAGCTTCAGGCGTGGTCATAAATAAATGTTAGTGAGAGCCTCTAATACCTCTAGAGTCAAGGATAAAAAGAAAATCAATTTTGGTAAAGATGAAATAAAAGCTTAGAAGAGACTTTTTGTGTTGTATGTGGGGAATCTCACGATACAGTGCAATAAATGCAAAGGCTGGGCTCCTGAAGAATGTGCTGATATCAATTATTACTCAATTTACTACTTATGTGACAAGTGCATTGTGTAGTGAACAATTTGGAATAAAAACTTGAAAATATTAAGTATCCACAAAATTTGGATGAAAATGATGTTGTTAAAGTTAATTTGCTCCACTCGGATATTTTGAATAATACTAATAATGATATACATCATGATTATTATTCCAGTTCTAAATTAAATGTTATTGTGAATTTTGAAACATTAAAAGTGAATATGAATCGATTACAAATGTATTACATAGTGGCCCAATTTACACACTCTCTCAGACCAAATTACATGCCTCTGGTCCAAAATACACGCCTTAGGAGAGAAAAAAAACTACAATTATAATTTGCAAACTGAGTAGCTGGGACTAAACCTTGAAAACTCTCATAATAGTATAAGTTCATCTCATTGACATGTTAAAATAAGTTGTGTACTGTGGGGAAGAATTTCTGACCAGATATTAGCACTTAAAGTTAAGTGGTCTAAATCACACGGAGTTCCCGTAGACAAAAAAATGTAGATCACGATAAAACACACAATTTATGCCACATACATTTTTTTCGTGGACTTGTTCGTTTTTTTAGATATTCCTTGTTTTTTATTTCAGCTTTAAAAAACATACTTTTCTCATACAGCAATTTGTTAAGTCCTGTCCATACAAAGGAACTTCAGTCACATAGCAACCATCTTTTGACTATCACTTATTTCGCTTCTACTTATAAGGAAGCAATAAGACTATTTCTGCTAATTTTTTTATCGATTAGCATAAAGTAAATAGAAGCATAAGCTTTTTAACAATAATTTGTTGCAGAGATGTAGAGAAAATCATGTGAAAGGAACACATCAGATTTTTCACAGTATAACAACACCTAAACGCCATGTTTGCAATTATTATATGGTGTGTTTCCGATACTCATGTAGGTTTTGTAGGCACATTCGCTGTTGTAGCGGTACATGAAGCTTTAAATATTAATTTGGTTTACAAAGGTTTAATCTGTGGTGAAATGTTTGATTGTGATTATAGATAGTTTACCTGGGGATATTACACAATGGACCGGTTCGCTGGACTGCTTCAAAGGTGTACGCATTAAGGATAATGCTGGCTGGAGAGTGACGCGTAGATTTGATAAAGAAAACCAGTCTGCTGGTGTTGTTGTAGTTATTATATTATAACCTGATTGGTCTCGGGGGTAATCGCTATATGGACTAGGACTAATGTGCAAGCAGTAATTGCTGCTACCTGCAGCTAGCTGTCTATCAGTGGCGTTCTTCTCCTCATAATCACTCAACCGGAAAGTTTCTTTTGAGAGCGTATTCACGACTGCCTCGTTCCGATGGAAAATATTACACGTGCTGCCCTTGAAAAAAAGTGTTTTAACGTGCTTTAGAATTATACACACCTGGATTCCTTTATACTTTGAAACAACATCATAATATAGGAAAAATCTGATGTTTTCCATTTACATGAGTGGTTGTCACGTGGATGAAATCCGTTTCTTTGACTTAATAAATTCCCGTTTGTGAAAAGTTAAAGTATTTTAAAACTGAAACCAATAACAAGGAATATCTCAAAAATGGCCAACTCCACGAAAACAATATATTTGAGATAAATTGTGTGTTTCAACCAGATCTAAATACTTTGTGTAGTAAGTTTTTGTCTATCTCTTACGGTTTAGCAGTTCAGCAAAGTGTGGCAAAATTCACCCAGATTAAAGAGGCCTTCCGAAGCTATTATCAGAAAATTCAAGATATACATTTTATTGGGGATATAAATATATTTAATATACAGGAGTTTAACCAAAATCGTTAGAGAAATCAAAATTTGCGAAATTTTTTCTGGGTAAAGGGTAATTTGTAGCAGGGGGATTTTCTCAGAAATCTTCGTGTCGCATCCTAAGAAGATACTAAAAAAAAAAAAAATACCAAGTTTGATATTTAAGGCTCTTTGTTTTTGAGACAAATACACACACACACACACACACACACACACACACACACACACACGCGCACGCGGGCGGTCCGTTTTCCAAAAATGCTTTTTTCGGACTCAGAGGACCCCAAAATTTATATTTCTTGTGAAATCTCGAAACCGAATTTTTGGGTGGAATACGATACCTTCTATGTACATTGTATATGCGGGCTAGAGAAAGTAAAACTGTTTTAACGTGCTTTAGAATTATACACAGCTGCATTCCTTTGTACGTTGAAACATCATAATATAGGAAAAATTTGATGTGTTCCATTCCCATGAGCTGGTTGTCACGTGGACGAAATCCGTTTCTTTGCATTGACAGGAGTTGAGAAATTCCCGTATGTGGAAAGCTAAAGTATTTGAAAACTGAAAGCAAGGAATATCTCAAAAAATTCTGATGTGTTCCATTCACATGACTTTCTCTATATCTCCGCAACAAATTATTACTAAAAAGCTTATGCTTCTATTTACTTCATGCTAATCAGAAAAAAAATAGCAGAAATTGTCTTATTACTTGCTTCCTTGTAAGTAGAACCGAAATAAGAGAGTACCATAGGTTAAAGTGATAGTCAAAATCTAGTTGCTATGTCACTGAAGTTCCTTTGTTTGTATAGACAGCAGTTGACTAATTCCTATATGAGAAAAGTATAAGTTTTTCAAAGCAGAAATCAAAAACAAGGAATGTCTCAAAAACGATGAACTCCACGAAAAAAATGTATATAACATAAATCGTATATTTTAACGTGCTGTAAATTTTTTGTGTAGTAAGCTTTTGTCCATCTCTTACGGTTTAGCAGTTATTAAAAATTCCGTAAATTCATCCAGAATAAACTACTCTTCAGAGGCTATTCCCAGAAAATTCAAAATATACATTTTATTTGTCAGGTAAACATCTTTAATATACGATATTTTAATCAAAATTGTTAATGCCATTTTTTAGAAAATCAAAATGTTCGAAGAAAAGTTCTATGTAAAGGGTTGTTGGGGTGGGGGATTTTTCTCAAAATCTTCGTGTCGCATCCCTGGAAGATACTAAACCTAAATACCAAGTTAGCATTTTACCTACTTTTGTTTTCGAGTTATCGTGTTCACAGACACACGGACACACTGACACAGGGACCTTTTTCTGAAAATACTTTTTTTGGATACAGGCGACCCTAAAACATGTATTTCCGGTGAAATCTCGGTATGGAATTTTTTGGAGGAGTGCAATACCTTCTCTATACACTATGTACATAGTACGTATAGAGAAAGTAAAAATATATATGACATAAATTGTATATTTCAACGAGATCTACATATTTGGTGTAGTAAGTTTTTCTCTGTATCTTACGTTTACTAGTTAAGCAAAATCCAGCAAAATTCATCCAGAATAAAGAGGTCTTCAAGAGGCTATTCCCGGAAAGTTCAAGATATACATACATTTTATGTTTCGTATAAATATCTTTAATATATATTTAAATCAAAATGGTTAAATCCATTTTTGAGAACATCGAAACTTTTTCCATGTAAAGGGTAATTTGGGGTGAAGGGGATCTTCGTATCGCATCCTTGGAAGATACTAAACTTATATACGAAGTTTGGTATATTTCGTTTTTGAGTTATCGTGTTTACAGACACGCGGATACACGGACACTTTCGCACACGGACCTTTTTCTAAAAATGCTTTTTTGGGGGAAAAAAAGGGGGGGACTCGAAAATGTCTATTTCCAGATAAATCCCGGCATCGAATTTTTGGGTGGAATGCAATACCTTCTCTATACACTATATACATAGTACGTGTAGAGAAATTAAAAACACTTGGAAATATTTAACATCAGACGAATATAACATTGAGGAGCGAATCTAGAAAAGGTTTTTCAGAAAATCATTTTATTGTTAAAAAATCTTCTCTTGAATTATAACATATGTTGGCGGAAACGGTTTCAATATATTTTGTAGCAGGTGTGTAAGAGCCATACAGGAAACTGTTACGACTGTCAGTTGTCTTAAGTATTAATGCTCTTTCCTGAGACCAGGAAAAACAAAAGAATGACACTTTAAATGACATTGCTTAAAATACTGCAAAAATACCAAGAATAACATACCAAGAATATTTCGAAAATGATTAGTTCTAAAGAAAACGACACATACAAATTCTATATTGGGCGAGACACTCGACCACTGGTTTCTTAAAAGTATTAAGCATTCTGTAACGCGGATCCTCAAACTTGATATGCGAATTTGGTTCTTCATTGCTTTCTATCCTCTACTTCCTTCATCAGTATCTAATATTTCCCTTGAATGGCCATAATGGCTGAATTCCTATTCTTCCGTATCTAATTGTCCCTTCTAACGTTGCTTCTATGCCGTCATGCAATAGGCAGTTTCTTCTTAGAATTTTCCGTATCCAGGCTGTTCTTCCTCATCCATCCTCAGAATCTTATTTAAGGTAATTTAATCTTTTAATCATTATCAATGGATCATTCAACTAATTACTATATTAAATCTTAAAAAGAGTTTTACTTATCTTTTAACATATTAGTCTAACTAAAAAGCCTCCTACTAATCTAATCGATAATCAAAATACATTTATTAATATACCAATTTCTGTTTTATCTGTCTCCAGCTCCATATCTCGAAACTCTCCAAATATGTCTTCTCCATGTTGCTCAAAGTCCACGTCACTGATCCATTCAGAGTAATGCTCCAAATGTAACACTTTACCAGACTTTTAGGTAGTTCTAGTTCAAATTGCTAGTCAGCAATGTTTTCTTCTTCATGAAGGGTTTCTATACATTGGTAGTCCGTGATCTAATTAGTGTAGAAAATATCTTTCGCAGTAAGTCTACAGGTTTCCTAATATACAGAATTCAAAGAGGTCCAATAGGGGACGAGCATAACATCACAGGTTACATATTGGAGCTTCAAGATACACAATTCACTTTCTGACAGTAGTATCTCAACAATTCGAAATAGCTAGAGCTATTTTTGAGAAAATGAAACATATTTTTTGTATCTCTCTCTCTCTCTCTCTCTCTCTCTCTCTCTCTCTCCCTATCTCTCTGTATCTCTCTGATTTTCCCTCTGTCCCTCTCTCACTCCCTATCTCTCAGTCTGTCTCTCTCTGTCTCACTCCCTCTCTCTCCCTCTCTGTCAGTCTGTATCTCTCACTACCTCTCTCTCTGTCTATCTCTTTCTCTGTCTCTCTCCTCTATCTTTCTTTTCCTCTATTTCCCTCTCTCTCTCTCCTTCTCTCTCTCTGTCTATCTCTCTCTTTTTCTTTCTCTGCCATATAAAATGTTTGTTTTTGAATTATGCTAATCGGACAAGCGCGCGTGCACAGGTTTCTGCAAAACACATTAACCCTCAAACGGGACCGCTCCCCCCTTCCACTGGACAATAACTACTAGGAAACAAAAGACGATCCTGTACTGGGGGAGAGAAATAATGTGTTAAAATGTGTTTCCTGGAGACCTGCTTGCAAGTCAAGAGTCGCGTCTCAGTTAAAGGACCAGTAAGTAAACGACTTGGTACAGGCGCGCACTTCCTAATCCCACACTGAAAAATACCGTACACATTGGCCCACACCATACACAGATACATATAACTGTATTTTCCAAAAGTCTAATTGAATGTACCTCAAAATGTGTACTTGTGGTGAAACATCCTTATCAAAATTTTAGGTGCACAATGAGTTAAGGCGTAATCGTACACAGAACATGTTTCATTTAGTTATCTCAGCAGGTTGAACTTTACATTATTTTATTTATCTCAACTCTTGAAATACGCGTTTCTAACACTCATTTGAACCATTAGTTACTCATGTTAATAGCTATTTTAATTGAAATTAATATTGATAATATTACTTTCTCTACACGTACTATGTACGTTTATAAGGAAGGTATTGTAATGCACACATAAATTCGATACCCTGATTTCACCGGAGATACATGTTTTGGTTCCTCTTGACGTGTTCGATTCACATAACTTTCTCTAGGGCTCTACAAGAAATCATTGTTAAAAAGCCTATTCTTCTGTTTACTTCATGCTAATCGACAAAAAAATTAGCAGAAATAGTCTTATAAGTTGCTTCCTTGTAAGTAGAAGCGAGATAAGGCAGTAGTATAGGTTAAAGTGATAGTCAAAAGCTGGTTGCTATGTGACTGAAGTTTCTTTGTTTGTATGAACAGGAAAAAAGTACAAGTTTTTTAAAGCTGAAGCTAATAACAAGGAATATCTAAAAAACAATCAACTCCGCGAACAAAAATGTTTATAACAAAATTTTGTGTTTTATCGTGATCTACATGTTTTGTGTAGTAAGCTTTTGTTTAGCTCTTACGGTTTATCCGTTATGCAAAATTCAATAAAAATCATCCAGAATAAAGAGGTATTTAGAAGCTATTCCTAGAAAATTCAAGATATACACTTTATTTGGCATGTAAATATCTTAAATATAAGAGATTTTAATCAAAATCGTTAGAGCCATTTTTGAGAAAGTCAAAATCCTGGCCAAGGAAACAAGCGATTTAGAATGACAATCGCATAACGGCAGCTTTTAGAATATTTAATTATCACTTTAGCCCAGTGCATTCCGTTAGTTCCCTTCTACTTATAAGGAACTAAGTAATAAGAACATTCTGCTAATTTTTATCTTGATTAGTTTTGTGTAGAGAGAAGAATAATGTTTTGTAAGACGTTTGTTTGTAGAGCAGCTAGAGAAAGTCATGGGAGTGCAACACATCACATTTTTAGAGTTTAAATATCTTAAGAGTCAAATAAGCTGAATTGTTTGCAAATAACAGTTTTAATTGTATACATTTCCATTATATAGTAATTAAATAGTAATGTAGGTAAATAAAATTGTAACTCAATTAGCTTTTATTATCATTATCATGTTCTTCTTCTTGCCAAGTATTCCTTTAGTGATCTGTTACACATTCCATCTGATAACCTCTTCTTCCCAATGCCCAACCTTTGCCTGCTCGCGGCGCACTCTGCTTGTATTAAAAATCTGATGTTTTACACTCACATGACTTTTTGTAGCTGTTCTACAAACTTCTTACATAAGATTCTTCTTCTTTTCTTCTCATGCTAATCGAGATAATCATTAGCAGAATGTTCTTGTTATTTAGTGCATTATAAGTAGGAAGAAAATAAGGGAATTCACTAGTCTAAACCGACAGTCAAATGTTTAAAAGATGTCATTATGCGATTGTCATTGCAATTCGCTTCTTTGGTTGGCCAAGTTTGGTTATTCACAGCCTTCTCTTTTTGAACCATGCTGTACACAGACCACACAGCCACACACACATACACACGAACGTTTTTCGAAAAATGATTTTTACGGACTCCGGGGACTCTAAAACATATATTTCCGTTGAAATCTCGGTATCGAGTTTTTGGGTGGAATACAATACCTTCTCTATACCTATATGTATTGTACATGCGGGACTAGAGAAAGTAAAAATGCTCTGGGAACCGAGTCACGACGGTATAACCGTTCCATTAAATGCCGAGGCCATGCTGTGTCCTATACCTGTCCAGGGGCTATAGGTGGCAACCCCACCACTGGACTTGCTTTCTCTTGGTTGAAGGAAATTGAAAATTGCTTGCAAGTCTCATAACAAAACAAGTCGGACAGATCATTAGGTTGGCTTTCATTATAAGTTGTAAAATTTTACTAGTGTTCTTTTACTTACAAAATCAAAATTTGATATAACAGATGCGGTGTTATCGTTTTGCACCACATTTGGGACGCTTATGCGGTGGGCTCAGACGTTGGGTCCCCTGCGCGGTGGCCTTGTCCCCACACTCAAAACACCAGATGCTGAGTTCTCTGCTTCGAGCCCAGATTGAAGACGTTGGCAAGACTCACTCCACTGCCTATGAGTAGACCCACGTACCTGGTGAGGTGAATCTACTACCGTTGAATTTTGCCTCGGCGTTACTCAGCCTGCTTGGGGTGGTGCAGCTAATGTGGGTAGTTCAGGGAGTGATCTTATAATAAACAAAAATCTTACGTAACTTTACTGGAGTTTATTTCTTACTAGGAGAGACGAGATAAGCACTTTTGCTTTACAATTAGGCTAACTTGAACATTTGTTATGAACTTTAACACTTACTGATCACACGTAATTATATTTCCTTCTTCTTCCTTAACTCTGCGTTATACAATATACTTTCACACACGTCACTGACTTTAAAGCTACTTAGAGCGCTTGATACTACTAAGCTTTCGTTACACGTTACAGTGTTTAACGACCGACAGACAAATATTAACAGACAGCAGATATTAACAGACAGCAGATATTAACAGACAGCCGATGTGCCTTCTTGGGCTCTTTATATACTAAAAATATCGTCATGGTGACCTCTTTCTGATTGGACAGAAAGGTCGCGCGATTGACGTAAATATTACCCAAAAGTCAATTTTCTCTTCCCAGGGTACACTGCAACCCTCACCTGACATGTCTTGTACAATGTAAAATTACCGTCTTCCGAATTTTAAGGTTTACCCCCATTGTAACTCGATTGGACGTGACTGGACAAAAGAAACCTTTCTAACAAAAGGACTTCTCACCCTCTTCTACTCTCTTGGCGTCAGCTTTCTATTTCTGCTCCTAGCTGAATTTACTCTGTTAAATACATACATTTGTACTCTTTTAACTTTACATTGATAAATAATTAATAACAAATAATAGCTTTGATAGGAAAGCTAATTAACGGTCTCACAGATTTCTTTGTTCATCTGCAACTGTTTCGTGTCAAACATTTTATTTGTAAATTTTTTGTGTTGCATTAACTCAACTTTCTCTACCTATTCTGCAAAAAAAGAAAAAAAAAAACAACAAAACGAAAATGATCTGATGTGTTCCATTTACATGACTTTCTCTTGCAATAAATTATTGTTAATGAGTTTATTCTTCCTTTTACTTAATGCTAATTGAAAAAAAATCTGATGTGTTCCATTCACATGACTTTCTTTACATCTCTGCAACAAATTATTGTTAAGAAGCGTATGCATCTCTTTACTTTGTGCTAATCCAGAAAAAAATGGCAGAAATAGTATTATTGCTTGCCGCCTTGTAAGTAGAAGCGAAATAAGAGAGTACCATAAGTTAAAGTAACAGTCAAAAGCTGTTGTTATGTTACTGAAGTTCCTTTGTTTGAATGGACATTATTTGACAAATTCCTGCATGAGAAAGGTATACGACCCGGCTGGGTAATGTGGTGGTTGCGTGTTTGCCTCACATTCAACAGGTCGTGA